>WURT03027461.1:0-57658 GCA_009936505.3 Holothuria glaberrima | reverse complement strand
TTTTTTATCTTGTATAGAACTCCAACAGCTTTACCTACTCTCCCGCAAATAACATTAACATGATCCTTCCAGTTTAAATGGGAATTAAGATAGAGGCCTAAGAATTTTACAGAATGTTTCTGAACAATATTAACATTATCAATAATGATGTCAATTTTTTTGTTACAACGGTATTGGTAAGGATGAAAAAATATAAAATGTCAGAGAAGCTTGCACGCCCCCCCCCCCCATCGAACAAATTCCTGGAGCCATCCCTGTTCAAAGAATCATTCATACTGAGTGAAAATACATTGATGGAGACTGACGTGTTTCTCACAGTTTGTCACCCGATTTTGGAACCCCAGCTCCGACACTGTGTGGAGGTAACAGTTAGCTTGTAGTGAAGTAATTTCCCTTTATGTCATATTACGTTTTCCAAATTTCCCCGACTCTCTGGTAAAGAGCTGAGGGGTGAAATCCAAACGTTTACGCCGAAAGGAGTTCTGCTCCCTAAAGAAGCTGCGTCCCAAGAGACAACTTAAATTGACTGAACATGCATGACCAATGACCTTCAGATCTCTACATAAAGTGTCTTACCATGGGTGGTCCTGTTCTAGATTAACTGAAAAGAACAGATATTGCACATGAACTACACCCATATAAAAGGCTAATTTGCGTAACATAAAAATGGCTGCTTTTGACAGATTGTTGTCCTTTCGGGAACGTAGCTCCTTTTGGGAGTAGAAACGTCTGGTTTCGCCAATTGGCTCTTCGACAAAAAAATCGAGGGATCTGTGTAAAAAGTATCATTGATTTATTTGGTTCGTTCATTCGTTCATTTCTTCATCCAATCTCTTTTTCTTTTTTTAATCTCTCAGTCGCTTGAGTGTTCGTTTGCTTGGGTCTTGTTTTAATTCGTTCATTGATTTGTTCTTTCCTCCGTTCGTTCATGCCTTCTTTTGTTCTTCTGTAAGTTTGCACGTCCGTTCGTTTCTTAATTTCGTTCATTTGTTCGCCCACTCTCGGTCACTCTATAGAGAGATAGGTCTACATTTAAATGACAACAATGTTCCAGCCTGATCCAGTGAATTAAAATTGATCTGTAGTAATAAAAGATCTTTTCGACGTATGTCTTTCATCGTCATTCTGCGATAGTGTATTGCAAACTTCATGGTCCTCTATGAAAATAATATTTGCCAACAAAATTCACAATTATGACGTCAAAACCACCCCCTCATTTGAAGATCTTTAAATAGAAGTTTTTTATTACTGAGTAACCGGTATCTCCCAGAAGAGGATACACGATATGACGTCATATTAAATTGTGTGTATATTTGATATGAGGGGTGATTAAACACGCCCTATAACTAATCACAAAAGATGATAAACCTTAAGTTCGCATAGAATCTAAAACCTAATCGTTTTAACTGTTCCAAGAAGTATTCCCGAAAAGTGATAAAAATGTAATAAAAGTAATTTAAGTACAAAACAATAACTTGAAGTTTGTCACAGAGCATTTGCTACTGCCTTCTTTTCTATGAAGTGTCCTCATATTAATAAAAGTTCGAGAGATTAAATGAATATTTTCGTCAAATATAGGGTAAATAAAGGGTAGCTATGGAAATATTTACATTATTGTGACGAAGTCAACTCAAACATCACGTTCTTCATAACAACGTGATGTCACTTTGACTACTCAACTTCGTCTTGCGATAAAACCACGAAAAATTACTTCCAATCATCAGCAAAGGTGAATGACATCCATTTTTCATAGGTGCAAAAATATTTGGGACGGAGGATTTTTGTGTGTCATTATGAAACATGGTACGTTCAAATAGAAGACAAGGCCTTAGATTGTTTCTTCTCAATTAAAGGAGGGCAAATGTTTTCGAAACAAGTTGAAATAGCGAGTTCGATATTATAGAATTTCAGTGCATTTCGTGAAGGGTTAGAACTTTTGCTGTACCACCGACAAAAACTGTCTATAGTATTTTGTATTAGAAAAGACATGAATCTTTGTGTTAAAATCCTGGTTTTTGATTCCAATCGGGAGGTTAAGAAATTATTGGTTTTGAGGAAACTGTAATATTAAAACATAAAATTTCGTTAACATAGACGGAGAAGATTGAATAAGGGTATAACTCTTAATTGTACATATAAAAAAGAACAGTCAATCGGAGAGAAGATATCTAAAAAGATCGAGGAGTTGATCTGTTTATAAAACCAAATTCCCGGTATGCCTTGCAAGTCCGTAATATCAAACTTGCGTATAATTCATGCCAGCATGGCCTAATATACACCTAGCTAATGAATAATGGTAACGTCTTGTATGGAGAGAAAAGTTAAGTAGAAAACGGCACTTTTGCTAAGAACACTTTCGTGTGTCATATATTGCTTGAAACAAGTATTCGGATGCTTTGTTCTAGCAAAGTAAACAAAAAAAATAAATATACCTGTCACTTCCAATCGATCGGAAGAACTTAAATTTGATTTTTAAAGTTATTTTGAAAAACCTTTATATTGCTGAGTTGTAGCCAAGTCTCTCTCTCTCTTTTTTGCTGAAAATTGAGTGTAACCATTTCTGAGATTTGAGTCAAATCATTGACCGGAGTCACTGCGTTATTCCATTTGCTGAAAATTACAACTCTGTTATAACGTTTTCAAGTTCAGCCATGACAATACTAATGGATGGTCATTTTAAAATTGGTCACCTTTGTTTAAATTTAATTACAAAATGTTTTTTAAATAGCAGAAATACTAGGAAATATTGTACATTAGATATCAAGTCCAAATAGATCTTCATGAAGCTTCAAGATTTATCGCAATGATTTTATATCAAATTTAAACCTATGAGAGTTCTCTTTTACAAACTCATATGAGAGCTCTCTTTTTACAAACCCAAGGGCTGAGAAAGACTGAGCTTGGTTTTAAATTCGATCTTTCGTCGGGCGATCCCTGATAGAAAATTTATCTCAAACTATAACTGTTATAACTTGGAGTAGATGTAAGGAACTCTCTGACTTCCCTATCATGAAAAACTGTTTTAGGCTCTC
Source organism: Holothuria glaberrima (assembly GCA_009936505.3). Classification (NCBI taxonomy): domain Eukaryota; kingdom Metazoa; phylum Echinodermata; class Holothuroidea; order Aspidochirotida; family Holothuriidae; genus Holothuria; species Holothuria glaberrima. The sequence continues at coordinate 54,626 of WURT03027461.1, read as the reverse complement.
AGTGACCAAATCTCGGGTCACTGCCCATAATCCCAGGGAGGGATGTGATATTCAAATTGTTAAATTGAATTGGTTATCAAGACCTAACAAGTTGTCAGACTTATCCGTCGCAGTGGAAAGAAGAGGGAATGTTTCATACGGCCATTATTAATCCTCCAGTATCACGCAAGAACGAAATAAATTTGGTAAGGTTCGTGACAAAATGAACGCAATTGCGCTGTTCTCTGAGTGAACGCCAGTTTCTCAGAATACAAAATCTCAAGTCACTGAAAGCTGTTCATAAAATCAAGAATGTGAGTAAAGAACTAAAGACCCCCATGACCTTTTCTTGTCTTTCTTTTCCAGTAAAATGTGGACACTTTTATTGAGTATAGCTTATCCTTCGTTCTTTGCCAACTAAGATAGGGCAAACATCTTTGACAGTGGCTCATAACTTTAGCAATATTTGTAGCCCAGTGTTCTGATGGTATCTTCTCTGTCAATAGACGATGACAATCCCACGTGCCGTATCTAACTCCGATATATTTGTCTTTAGTTTTCAAGCCTTCTCTTGAAGTCCACCTGCTCTCTTAAACATCTTAAAGAGAGGATGGAATTCTCAATTTGCTAAGGTAGATTGTTTACTAGCTCGAGAATCTTTACTTTTCTGTTTCAGCTTTGCGTTGGTCAATTTTTATGCTCAGTTTCAAACTATCGCTGCTGAACCTGGCGAGTTAAAGATAGTAGACTATCGCTTAACATTTACCCCTCCAGTCTAATAACAGAACAGATCAATAGAAAAAATTTCTAAGGAGGCTGATGCATTTATTGACACACAATGAATTTTGTTATGAAATTGCAAAAAGAGATTAATACGAGCAAACTTCAAGAGAAAAGGTAGTCATAGTCAGATAGTGGTTTCTCTCTATATTACTTCAGATCAATCTAGATTAGCTGAAATTCTCTTAAATATTATATAGAAATTTTTAATCATTAGAGAAAAAAATCACAAGCTAAGAAGAGGTATGCAACTCTTTTCCCGATACGTAATTCTAGAATAACGTTTACTACAAACCCTGTAGGTATAATGTCATTTTTCAAGGAACATCGTGGCCACTTTTGTGTCAAGTTTAGATCACAAAAGTCAAGTAAATTTGCATATTACAAATGTAACTAAATTTAAGCATCTGCCATTGTTAAAGATGATTGTAAAGGACCCACAGTTACGTCAATATCTTTTCTACATAAGCACTTTGGACGACATCTCTACGACCAGTGTATCAGGTATGGTAACAAAAGAATGAATGTTCAGGCCAGCAATATCGTTCATTACTTCATAGGCGTCAACACGTGGGGACGGGGAGACATGAACCTACCCCCAAAAATTTGAAAATGGAGGAGATCCCCCAACACCTACACTTTTTCTAGAGTCATAGCGAAAGTAATGCGCATGGGTATGGGCGGCGATCCGTCTTTGAAGGGGGCGGGGGTATAGTCAGTGGCACCATCTAAGCCGAAAGACACCGTCAGTTGGCGCGGAGTGTACAAAGAAACTTTTGGCCAAAAATACCGCCAGATCACCGATAATGGCCGTTATCAGGCTTTCCAACGTGATACTATGACAACTGTAGGAATTATTTCCTAAAAAAATAAATAAGAAAATAGGCCTATTGTAAAAAGTCTAGAGAAAGATAAAGTGTTCTGATTTCCGAATCGGCCGGGTTGATTTCATTTGGGGGTGGGGTATAGTGTACAGTATCCCCATCCAATTTCATGGGGGATGTATCCCTATCCCCCAGGATCCCCGGCCATGCGCATGTTACTGATGATCTTATAGCTTGCAATGGAACTGATTCATTAAAAATCAAACCAGCAAATGGTAGAAACTGAAGCCATTTACTGGATTCAAATGGCGCGAAAATGTCTCAATTTCACTACAGATCATCTGGTTTCTAATTTTTCCAGGGTTTTTTGGTAAGCCCCAGATCACTCGATTCTGCGGTTTCGCGACTGGTGCTTGAACCAGCTATGGTCAAAGTTATACAACCCCCTCCCTCTCCCACTTTTTAGAAGCTGTTATTGCTTATTCAGAACTGTGCCACTTTCATGATATTTCACGTGAGACAACTCTGTGTATCTTTATTTCGTTGTATAATGGTTATACACAGACTGTAAAATTCGATAAAGTAAATGAATTTTTGACTTATTCCGTACATAGACCTTCATGCAATGTGGGTATTCAACTCAAAAAAATAATTAATCTGTATTCATATTGCAATGACGATCTCCGTAAATTAAATTTTAAAATCTGTGGTTGTTACAGGTATCGGCTACACTGGGGCCGCCGGACACAAAGAAAAGACAGCGATATACGACAAATTAGATTTTTGCATTTAATTTCAACATAAAAAACCCTGTAACGAAGTTATATACAAAAATAAATTTAATTTTGTATCACACGATATAAGAATATGAAAATTGCAAGGGAAAAACATTGGGTTTTCTGCATTTCTGCAATTGCATACACCGTCAAATAAAACATATATCCTCAACAATTAAAGCATTGCACTTCTTTTCTTGAACTGCATACTAAACTCAACATACATCTCCAATTTTAAGGAGAGTCAATTTCAAAAAGGTCCGTAGCTAGACAAGGTAGGCTATTTAAGGGGATGAAATATTTTTTCAGTGGGTGGGCAATTGTGTAAAAATGTGTTAAGACAATAGCAACTTGAAACTTTCAAGAGGGATGAAAGTTTTCCTGAGGGGATTCGTTCCCCCCCCCCCCCCGCTACACAATTTTGCATTCGTTTTCCGTAACATAGAACTGACCTAAATAACAATATCCTTTTCATAAATAAAAAAAAACAAAAACAACTTTAGTTGTCAACCTCCACAGGCGATTTATCTGCCTATATATCCTGAACGAAGCCCTACATAACACACACACTTGTTTCCCCAATCTTTAAACGTATTGTCTAGTCGCATTTTGTAGGGGTCATATATGAAAGATAAAAAATTTTCATTACATGTCATCCAAACCCCTTACCAAAACTCCATTCCTAACTCAAGACATCACTTCCTAAAGATTGGTTACTTTTAAGACGAAATACCTCCAGGTTTCCTCAAGGTCACGGAATGTGATTCAAAGTGGGCAAATTGCCTCAGATTCCTTTTGTTATTCTTTAAAATTGAATACCTTGCTTTTCCTTGAAATTTGATACCGTTGGAATCTTTAGATATTTTTCCGTGTAGATATAGTCTAAAACTGTACCATACTTATGGTACAGCAAATAAAGATATGAAATATTCAATAGAGTGATATCAACATTATAAAGAAATTCTAAAGCTATACCTAATCAATTTGCCCAGATGACATCACAGATTTCCCATCATGCAATACAGAAGCTGAAAATGTAGCATTTCTTCAAAAATATTGTATCTACCAAATGCAAGATGCTATTGAGATGGGGTTTTCACTGCCTGATAGAGGAAATTTTTCCGCTTTTTTTGAAAACATCAAATTTGGTCACCAGAACATGCTTTTAACTATCTGGGTAAATCCCCACAGACTATTAGGGGATATAACTGTAAAATCTAAATAGCCACTGCTACAACAGCCATAAATATATGCTATATAGGCCAGGGAGCTGTTATCCGAATGACAACTCTCTGAAACAGAGACTCGTTCGCTGGGCGTCACGGCCCTCACTCTCTCCTGATTCTGAATCGAGTGCACAACGTAACCCTTGCTTTCCCAAACTTAAAGGTCAAATCTCGTCTCCCCAAATTATATTTTTAGTGTGGGGGTTATCAAAATTCTCAATTGGTGACTGCTCTTTGATTGACAACAAAGTTTGAAAATTCAAAAGATGCAGAGTAGCTCACATTCAACACAATGCAGAGAGAGAGAGAGAAAGAGATCGAGAGAGAGTGCTTGGATTACATAATTATACTGAGCCTTGTATGCTCACCAGGACATGAAAAAGCAGTAAAATAGGTTCGAGTCTGCAACAGGAGGAGCTGTATACCGATATGGGAGAGGCTACAAGTTACACAGTTGGGAGAATATGGAATGTCTGGGATGACGAGAATTGCCCTTTGAGTGTCCGATTTGTAACTTTACACGTTTCAGTTAGTACCGTGCTCCACTACACGACCGACTGCATGGTCAAGTGGTTAGAGCATCCGGCTTGTAGCCGGAAGGTCGGGGGTTTGAATCCTGGCCGGGTCATACCAAAGACTTTAAAAATGGAACCTACTGCCATTGTGCTTGGTGCTCAGCATAAGCAATGTAGTTGGGAAAACAAGCCAGTGAGCCACAACTGGAAAAAAGGCCGTGGCCGATCCGACTTAAACCAAATGGTTAGAAACTGAGCCGTAAAACCTCATCTAACTCTAACACACTCCACTACACGACCATGCTACAATACACTGCACTGCGCTGCACTCACGGACTTCTTACACATATGGACAAAGCATACTGCCCTAACGTCCTATGCGTAGATTGTCACCACCGTACGTGCACTTTTAGGCGTAACAATATATATTGGAGGGTAAAGGTGGCACGGAACGTTAGGTATATTAACTTTATGGGGTTCAGTGAGGTGTGACGATGTTAACGGTCTGGTGACATGAAAATTACATTCTTGGATATTTGATGTAAAAAGCATTAAAAATCCAGAAAAAAGCCGCAATGCCCATTTCAATCCATCAAATATTGACCATTGTACAGGGTAATTTTTATTTCACACTTGTATTATGAATAAATACATGAGACACATATGCAAATAGGTGACAGCGAAAGATGGACATTCTATATATGGCTAATATTAGCCTTTGTTTTTTCAATGTTAATTTCAAGGACACTGGTAGCATTGTCATCACCTGAGAGATTTACTATGAAAGTTAAAATTGTGTCCTTGAGAAATATTGATACCACTCACCAAGCTGTGTACTATCTGATCAGTAATCAAGAGATAATTTATATAGGGTTACAAAAGAAATATTTACACTGTGCAACACTCCACATCATTATTTTTGCATAGGCAATGAGTTTCTTCAGAAACCATCAATCTTTGAAGACGTATATTTAGAGAAGGGTAAAAGATGTTGAAATAACTCCAACGGATCTTTCAATTGAGGACTTAAATTCTTAAACTCACAAATGAAACAGCTCTTTTTGTGTCATTTCACCAGAACTTTAAGGTCCATTGAACCCTATACACCTATAGTGTAACCTAGCTGCCTGCAATGATTATGTGTGTAAAAGTTTGGACTTGTTTCAGCGGTTCTATATTGACAGACTTTGCGAGAAACTTGTAATATTTTCGAAAGAATGCAAGTTAAATTCAATTTCAACAGACAGAATGAAGGAGGTTAATATCGTTCTTCCATTCATATTTGTGTTTTGTCTGAAATGTTACAGATTCACCGTCTTAAAATTATGCAAATGACACTAGAACGGTGGCCATCTTGGTAAGCCTAGATTTGTTCGAAACGTGGCCACCGTGTTGATCCTCTGTCCATATGTATAAGAAGTTCGTCATTGCACTGCACTGCAAACCCAATACAGCAACACAATGTAATGCAATATAAAACACCACACTACCCAATGCAGTACACTTGAAATAAAAATTATGGACAAACGCAAAGGCGAACCTTAGTTTCAAATAATCACTCAGCCAGCTGAATCACGTGACGTCTTCGTGAAAAAACGGCTCATGTGGATATATATTTATAGCATTTAAAAGCCAGTAGGTACAAGACAACACAGGTGTGAAATATTTCTTGTACAGCATGCGCAATTTTCGTCTACTTAACACTAAGTTTTCAGGACCCCCTTATCTAGCAACGGGCCTCCTAGTCTATTCTTGGATAAGTCGTTAGTTTGCAAAGCTAGTCTTTAATGCATGGTAAGAACGCCCACGTTATAGCTTGTCCGCAATTGTCACAATGCACGTAACACACGACACATGACGGAACAGGTGTCTTTACTACACGTTCATCGTTTTGTATCGAGAAGGTACTCCACGTTAGCATGATGGGCGTACCTTGAGGAACAGGACTTCTTGACTTGCGCCCGTAACAACCAGTCACTCTTATGGACAATACTCTGCCGGCCGTCAACGACTGTGTGTTGTTAATATCTGAGACCCCAAAGTGCCTCAACCTTCGTGGTTCAGTAGGTCGTGTAGCAAAACCGTCGGGTACGTGTCTTCAGGCTGACGAAACCGAAAGATGTGTTCCTCACTGTGTGAAATAGCTCTTATTTGTAAATATGTACGGGACGAGTGTTTGATAGTGCTAAGGTCCTAAGATTCATAATTGCAACATGACTGTTTCACATTTACTAATTATTTTCGTTATGAAAAAGTGAATCTTGATTATCGTTATCATTGACGTCACAACTGAAGACGGGGAGAATTTATACCGAGGGCCGGTGGGGGGATTTTTAGAAATTGCCATAGAAATCAAGAAAAGTGAAAATAGTACTCAGGGGTTAGGGTCAGGTTAGAAGAAGTTTATTCGATTATTAAAAATGAACTCAGTGTGACCAACTTTTGACAACATCCACAGTACGGCTTTCTCAGGCGTAAAGTTTCCCTTCCAAATGTTACAAATTACCTCGGGAAGATCAAACATCTCCAAAAGACCAGAAAAACGCTACTCTAATAGGTTTTCGTTGCTTAGAAACCTGGCCGCGGGTCATAATTGGCTGCAAATTAATGAGAACTTTTCTGAATCAAACTGTCATATGCTAGTTGATAAAACAGCTTAATTTTCTTTTAAACCTATGAACCAGATGAAAATGATTGAAAATGAGATCTATTCTGCACTTATGAAATGAGGGTTTACAAATGCGAATGCATTTATTTTATACGAGAATCCCTACATCACTCTTTGTAATCAGAGATGTTGTGCCTTTTGTCTACCTGTTTTGTTACAAAAATGCCGTAGCTAAAATAAATAAAACATGAATTACCATCTTAAGGTTGTGTAATATTCAAGAAAGGGTTAAACAAAATTTCTTTCCATACAAGGAAAAACTTACCTCTATAATAAATATTATCAGTTTTTAAATCCTCAGTCTGTGAATGCAAGAATCAGCCTTTGTATCAATGCATATTAAAATGTATTTTCACAGGCTAAAGTGTAAAACCTACGGTAAACTAGACGAGGCATCAATACACATTGGCAACGAGAATCTGTAAAACACATCGTGAGCGCCCATGGCCTATACATAGGACAACACATACGGTAGGCGTACTGGAACAAGGCCAGCGAGTGTCTTCTCAGAATATTTCCAAAGATTTACTTGCAAATAGTATTGGAACGATTATCGGTATTCACTGTCGGTATCGGCCGATATTCCTCATTTTAATCCTGTATCGGTATCGGTAAAATTTATCTTAAATGCCGATTTACCCAACCGATATTTATCGTACCATATATCATAAAAAAAAAATTACACTATTTGAGCATTTTTGAATGCAAGTTCCAATATTTTACCTCATCAAGATAAAATGACACTTCATTGCTGTGCCCTGTAGCCAACGATTAGTTGCAGAATGCCTATTTCCCAAATATTAGTATCGGTAAATTGGCAACTTACAATATCGGCACAACACTACCTGCTAACAATGTCACATTCAAGTAAACGTTTATTTCATGAAGAATCTACAACATGTATGCCTTGATGATGAATTTGGTATACCGTAGACATGGAATGAATGTCTGAATGTAGTATATCAGCTAAAAAAGAAATACGATAAAACGAACAACTTCAAGGTCATCGCAACTTCGAAACTATTCTTCAATAATATTCAGTTGGAACTCTTCTTCCATAATTTTTTAGTTATTATTATTTGTGTCTTATAAAGTCAAGCAAAGGTACAATCACTTGCCGTCCTCATCAATTTCCTTCGACTGTCACGAAGCTACTTTATCCCATTGTTCCAATAATGTCACAGTATAAGTATGTACGTATGAAGTTGTTCATATATATATATATATATATATATAATCTATATATACATACAAACATATAACCGTTATACATATATATAAAACCTAAACATGTATTTATATATATATATATATATATCCATTTATATATACATATATATTCAACCATAGGCGTACGGGACTCTTCCAATTTCTTTTTGGAGGGGGGGGGGGAGGCAGAAAATTATTTGCCCGAATTTCCAAAAGGTTGTCCGAATTTTGTTGCCGTTCAAGTGCATGAAATGGACCACCAAACCACTTCATGCGCGTGAAAATTTTTGCACATTTTTTCAGGCAGTTGATAAAAAATTTGGGAACTCAGTAGGAAATCCGGGCTGTCTTTTCACTTTCACTGCATCTCCGCCGGAATTTCACCTATTCTGTGCCCAAATTTTTGTCGTTTTCTGCCCGAATTTCGACCTCAGAAATTTTGGGGGGCAGTCTGCTCCCTGCCCCCGCCTTGTACGCCTATGTAGTCAACCTAAATATATATATATATATATATACATATATATATAGATATATATACCTATATGCATTAACCATATACGTTCGGCCTACTTTTATCCTTCGCACCTATTTCCATGTTTTTTTTAAACATTGTAGGTGGACATTTGAACGTATTTTATCTTACTTCAGCTTCATTCAAGACGAGGAAGGCGGAATGAAAAGCAGAAATTTTCTCGTCTTAGGGTGTCATTTTATCTATATATGTAGAATTACAATTCTAGTGTTAACTTATGATTTTTATTTAGGTCTATACACACACATACATACATATATATATATACATATAAGAGCAACAATAATAAACATAAACATAAACAAAACACACGGCATACTGTTAAAAACGATCTGAAAGTGTAATGAATCACTGAAGGGTAAGATCGTGTCAAATATACAAGACAGTTGTAGATGAAAAAACGGTAAATGTATAAAACTTTAAAAGGCAAGACAAACTAACAAGTTAATATATATATATATATATTTACCGTTGGTATATATATATATATATAGTTAACAATGTTAGTATATATAACCCACTACTTACAGCATGTTGTTGCTCCCAGTTTCACGCCTTTGCTACGATATTTAAAAAGCAGAGATCGTCTGAACGTGTCCAATTGGTCCAGGTGTTTAATGATTGTCGCAAAGGCGTGAAACTCGGAGTAACAATATGTTGTTTGTAGCTATAGGTTTACTTGCACTTTTGACTTCACCTTTTTGTATCTAGCACTTTTTCGGCTCGAAGTGACCTTTCAAATATATATAAATATATATCTCATATCTTACAGCTTTCAACTGTTATGCGCAAGGAAATTAAAGCCCCCCCCCCCAAGTTACATTTCGCCAACCGCCTAATTTACGTAAACTACTTGTGCATTCGACTCTTAAAAGCTATGTTGAACCGCAAAGGCACAAAGGGTGCTTTAAGTTGCATGAACGTAATTGTATTACTTGTGATGTTCTTAAAGAAACCAAAGTATTTATTACTGGCGTTACCCATAAAATTTATAACTCCATTACTTGTACTTCTACTTCTGTTATCTATTTAATTAATTGCTTAGATTTTAAGAAACTATATGTAGGTGAAACTGGAGGTAAACTTAGACAAAGACACAGAGGTCACAGACAGGAGTTCAAAAAAGGTCATACTCCTCTGGGCAAACATTTTAAAGCGTCCTGTACTAACTTTGAACTTATTGGGACATTTCGACATTCCCTAATTTAGACAAATCATAACGTGAACAAAAAGAGTTGTTTTGGAATCACCAACTGAAAACCCTCCCCCCTAGTGACATCAATGTAAAGAAGGTAGCGAAGCAAAACTATAATCTTTTTGCTTTTTTACTTGGTTTCAGGTATTATCCCTTTTTGTGTGCAGTTAAGCTGCCATGCTCTTTTAGTTTTCCTAAGGTTGTGTACACTCTTATGGGTCTCTTTACTTAGATTTTCTCTAATCTTATTCTGTTTGGTCTTTGGAACTATTCTGTACATCTAACAGGTTTACACTGTACTCTGTGCATATTACTCAATTGCCTCTTGAGAAAGGAAGGACAACCCTTCCGAAACTTCGCGTTTTTAAATACACGGTTGTATATATACATATATTTATTTATTTAGTTGAACTTTCAGTTACCATCTTACAACACATTATATACCCAGTGTATTAGAAAAGAGTTTATGGCAGTCAAAAAAGAGCAAGCATTAAAATTGGCTACAACGGTGAACTTTATCAAGAAGTAAGATTATATTTACATGTATAAATACAGGATGATGACCAGTGAAGATACAACTAGTTTCATCTTACTTGCTGTAAATGATAACTGCCTTTTTTTCTTTTCTTTTTTTTTTTTTTTTTTATTTTTCCCAAAATGAGTTTCACACTCGCTATTAAATTCCAAAGCCTAATTTACAAACTTAAGGCCAACCGATGAAGTCTTAACCTCTTTTTAATTTTTTTTTTATTAATGACCGCCATTTTCAACGTTGTTGAAGTGACGGTCAGGACACCAATAAAAGTGGAGGTTAATAGCCATAGAGGTCTGCAAGTGTCCGTGAGTAGAATAACTTCATAATGAACCCAGGTGGTGGTGTTTCCTAGCCTTGGGTTATTTTGAACAGCCCCGCAATAGGGTTGCTTTTATTAAGCAGTGGCGAATTAAAATTTTCCTTCATTTAGCTTGATTGTATGCAGGGCTGTGTTTTACTTTTAGAAGAAATTCAAGACTACTCAGAATGCTAAATGCAGAATTGGCAGTGTATTATGTTTGGAAATAGTTTAAGCGCCATTGCGGATCCTGTAGAGTTATAGGTATGAAAAATCTTTAGAACAACGAAAAGAACGTTAAGAAGTTCGAGTTCAACAACTCTCTTGATATTTTTAGTTCCTAGGCTATATATACTTTAAAACCCAATGTGTGCAATGTGTGAGCAAACTAGGACATTCGAGGTAACTTACTGTCTGGGTATTTGTTGGTATAGTAAACTACGTTCTGAGTCCACATTAACGTATGTTGACACATTAAATTGTAATCATCGTACATAGGCCCTACACATTGAATATTTATTATTATTATATATATATATATATATATATTATGCGAATACTAAGGATGTGTAATTATTACCTCATCAAAACACTCATCTAAACCTTTAAGCACCAAGTTTACGAAAGAGAAAGTGATTAGTCTGATGTACAGAAAATAGGATCTAATTAGGGAACATTCACATATTTTACAGTCGAAATGAAACGCATTATAAGACGCCGGGTCTTCATCTAAAGCGTTCCGCGCAAAAATACCCAGAGGAGTCATCCCCAACGGAAAGTGTAGTTCGTCAAATTTTCTGCACCTATGACCGAAGGGGGAAAAATACTTCATTTTTCATTCTGCAATTTTGCTTCTCGGCTTGCTCTATAGAAGTTGTTCTGAGCATACATCTTCTTTCGCTAGCCGATGGTTAATAGTGCCTCGGCATCACAGTATTTGACATTCATTTAATCAGATTTTAAATTTAGGAAAAGTTACACAAGGGACCTTCGATGTGGAAGGGCTGTATATCACACAACTTCATGATATATAAATATATATTTATATATGTGTATATATATTTATATATATTTATATACATATATATATATATGTATATATATATGCGTGCGTGTATATATACATGAATTCAAAGCATTTAGATCAGAGGCTAGTCGAAATTACAATTCAACATCCATCTTATCTGCTTATGGATTGAGAAATAATTTTTCCGATTTGCGTTTTCACTGTTTAAAATATTTACTTAATGGGAGGCTATTGTACGTGATACAAAAGTTTTAAATATATTTTATGACAAAGCTGTCGTTTTTCCGTTCTTCTAAAGCTTGATCTTTAACTACTTCTTTGATAATCTGATAATGTGCTGTTATTCTACTTATATAAGGATTTTAATGTTTACTTGCTTCTTTATGATTGGTACCTACAATCTTACTGTATAAGTCTGACGCAAAATAAGAAAGCTCCACGACGAGATGCATTTTGCTACTTTCAGAAGCACAGTAATCTTCTGTTTTGCTGGTTTTTTTCCTTTACAAAATTTTCAAAAAGATAAATCTACGGATCCATGCTGATTTTTGCTAGCCTTTTTACAGTCCTATAGTCACCCTTAAAAGGGGAGAATATTTATCGATTTCTAACTGGCCTGTCAATGCATATAAAATTTAAAAAAGAAAAAAAAATACATAAAAAACAGGTTACAAAAATATTAGTTCATTTTGGAGATACTCATGTGAGCAGAACAAATCGAATAAGGCTTGAAACAAATATTGGTGCGATTTCAGGGTCATCATTGAATGGAAAATTTTGCAATTAAACAGGAAAATGCAGTCACCCGAATTTAACGGTTTGAGTAAGTACACCCTGCTATACTTATTCTTGCAAAGCGCTTTCTTATCATTTGACAATACTTTAATCACAAATTCGTTAAGTCATGCAGAATATCCACGAAGCTTACTTATAATATTCAATATTTTCGAAAAGTCATAACGATGTTTAAAGGGAAATGAAAGAGGATCGGTAAGATTTAGTTCATGTTTTAAAACAGTGTTTGACAACTTTTATTCCCAAAAAGTAATCATATACTTTTTTAACATTAATGTATTTTCTTAAACATATTTTTTTAAGTAGACCAGCGGGAATTATGAGAAGAAGTTATGAATTTAATTGCAAAAACTAATTTTGCCTATTGGAAAATTAATTATGCAGCGCATCATGGTGGTATATACTGCGTAAATGTATGGAAGCAAATTATAAATCATTGTACGTTATAGATGTGATTTTTTGTAGACTTATTGCTATTATTCTGTTTTGAAAATGGTGTCGCTCTCTTGTAGAACTAAGTCCAATGCTTTATCTGGTACTTGTTAAAACCGTTGGTTAGATGCTTATTTTTTATCCTTTCCCTGTGTTTCAAATCTTTTCATAGCCTGTTATTTATGGGTCTTTCTAATGCACTTCCAACTTTTTAAAGTTGTTTATTATCAGTTGCCTCACTTAAAAGTCATCCTCCACCGTGCTAGGACGCTCTACCTCTTATCGTTCACGTAATAACGGGTCGGGGTGTTAAACAATTATTTCTGTTCCATTAATTGACAGATACACAGATTTACACATACATCCCTAGCAATTAAAGTTCATTTCTAGAGATGGGTCAATAAAACATTTAAGTCTTTTTGCCTTGACAACGTCACTCTGCGTTAGGCTATTTTGAACATGACTCGGCGGAAATTATCAGCTTTATCATTTACGTTTGTTATCAGTGACATTGGCAGCACGTCAGTGATTAGTATCCTGTGAACGGATAGGCATCACACCTTACCGTTTATTTTTGACGATATTACCGATAACAATATCGATGCTATATTTTAGCTCTCAACATCGATTGATAAGGATCCGATACCGATATTGGAAAATGGGGGTAATTTACACTGGACCAAAGGCTTTGGAAACTGAGTGTGTTATTTTTATGTGGTAAAATAATGAAACATGAAGACAAACAATGAATTACTTAAAACCGAACGGAGTTTAGGGCAAGAAATACTGGACAGGTATTATCGGCATTTAGGTGAATTTTATCAGTGCCGGTACAGGCCGAAAATGGAGAATATCGATCTATACTGATATAAAATATCGATATCCTTACAGGACCACTTAATATCACTAGAATAGATCTGTGAATGACTACTGTCTTCAGCGCGTAGTCCCAATTTAAAGAAACGTTTAAATGTTGTGTAGAAGACTTTTCTCTCGTGTAAAATCAACTTTTGGAACTGATGATGACGAAGATATTGAAACTTTCTTTACTTCTAGAATGAAAGGTTTCTAAGCCATATGAGTCAGGTTCTGTAACCACAGGGACGGAATAAACCCGACGCGTCAACACCAATTAAGTAATCCCAAAAGTCTAATTGGTAGGCATTGTTTCACTGCAATTACTTAAGGAAATAGTTGAGAACTGAACCACGAAGACAGAATCCCTTCAAGAATCGAAATTGGACACCGGGTGTTTTGCGTCAGTTATTCCCATTGGTGGTACGAATCGGAAATAACTTCTAAAAGGGGGGAAAGAGTCCAACTCATTTGTAACTTGTCATCGAAAATAGCTAATAATTAGAAAACGAAAAAAGCACTTGTTGCAAGTAAGTAACACAGTGTCGTTTGATGGGGTATTAAATGTCATCTCAACACTTCCGTAGAAAGCGGTGCATTCACACCACATGATGGTTTTATAGTATATAATGTATAACAAAATCCGTAAGACGCCTGCCACGGATGACTTACGAATTGCACACGCACGTACAGTCTCCACCAATCACCGGCTTAGATTTGAATATTAAATATGGTCTACAAGACCACTTGCTGAATAAATGGACTGGAAGAAAGAGGTTGTCGAGAAAAGGTGATTGAAAAGAGCATACGTGCGGTGGTTATAAAAGGGAGAGGATATTTTGTAAAGTTTAACTTTTGAGAGAAGTAAAGAAACAAAAACGGAGAAATCGAGAGGAGACGCTAATAGCAGCTTACACGAGACAAGTATCGCTTTAGGCACAAACCGTTTGCAGGCAAGGAGTCGAGAGACGAAAAATATACAGGTAAATTTAATTTTTTTCTTCAGAGGGGAACGTATTCCAGGCCACACAGTTGGTGAGAAAGAAAAAAATTAGATTCTTACTTTTTCCGAAGACATAGTGTCTAATACAGCAAAAGTGATCACTGGCAAGAAACGTCGATCAATTTAACCATTAGGCGGCATACGACGTAATCATGTTAGTGTAGTAATGAGAAGAAGAGTTATCAACGCATTCACATAACTCAAGTTGTAGTATTTTCTATGTTATGTGCTTGCGTTTAGACTAAAGAATACCGCAGGGAGTGTTGGTCCAAAATTCTTTAGAACGAAAATATGAAGAGTTAAAATGGTGTTTAACTTATCACTCCCTGTCTTTTTGTGGACTCCTGGGGCGATTTTGCTGCCCTTTTAGGACGGTGCCTTATAATACATTACCCTCTATTGGCAATACTTCAAATGAGAGACGCTACATGTATCCAATGCGAGGAAACTGTTTCGAAGTTTTATTTTGTAATTGAGGAGGCGCCAATAGGGGACACTGTTCCATGGACTCCCCGCTATACCATGGATAGAGTCGGTCACCTCCACAGCTGATACAATTTTTGTTATCAATGTTAATAATTTCTTCTTGGTATATCTAAAACGTTTGGCGTGCTTCTCGTGCTATGTTGTTTCACAAATCAGATACAATGAATCAACACTAAAGTCAGTACCATACATCAAAGAAATATCAAGTATCAATGTTAGACTAATTTAGGGGGAAATGTTTCCTTCAGCTGCTAAATGCTATACGGAAGGAAAACACAAACTTAGGGAAAAGCAGTCACTGTATATTACGGTTCACAGTCGGTGCCAAGAGCGCAAAAGCCTAGCCAGACAAAATTGTGACTGAGGGAGAGATTTTTCACCGAGCAAGGTACTTTAAAGGGACAAGATATGTAAGGATGTACTAGGGAAATAATAACTATTGGGCCTAACAAAATGTAAGGGAAGAAGGGGATTTTAGAGGGCATGGCCCATGGTCCACTTGAGGCTTATCTTCAAGAAAGAATTTGTCTAGAAGCATCTGCTCCGCTGGTTGACTAAGGCATAAAACTTGATTAATTTAACACAATGTCAACCCTCTAACTATATGTAGCTGCGCCACTGGAGGTAACTGTGGGTTTTTCTTTTCCGTTTGTTGGATATTTAGATCGTAGAGCTCTCATTGTGTCACAAATGGATCAAGGGTCGCCGTTAACGCCATAAACGTCCCTCTGTACATGAGCTGCGACCGTCAGAAGGACAATTACGTTATGTGAGAAACTCCTATAGCGTATGTGCGAATTTAGATATGTCATTCCAAACCGGAAAGGAATATCATAGGTCTAACACAACTTCAGATATCCCCTTTCTTTCCTCAGATAAAAATAAATAGATCCGCCATCTTACTACAGGATACCATTAAAAATGGCATTAGCGATCTCTTATAAAGAGCAAGCAACGTGATCATTCTAACTTAATTTGTAGCTGAAAGTCGCTCCCTCAAAAATACCCCTCCCCCCCCCTTCTCACCTTCCCCTAACCCTCCCTCTACCCTCCTCTCCTCCATTTTCACACAAGCTTTAGTATTGTTAACTAGCATAAGTATATAATATTATAGGTAAATCAATGTGTTTATTGGCGTGAACTGGACACTACCTTTAATTAAATTGCTACATGCTCACAAGATAAATTTATGATGTATTTTGGGGATGGTGATTCAAAATCTCAACAGAAAAAGAAAGTTACTAATAAAATGTCCTTTTGTGAAAAGAGAAGTGTATGCAGTGGCCTTATTATCGTATCCTCTCATTGTCTCGTATCCTGTGTCATGTAGCTTACCAGTAATATATTTTGTCCTTTCCGCTTTTCTCCTTTTTTTTTTTTTTTTGAGGGAATGTCAAAGACTTCTTGCAATTATTACATATAAGTTTGGGAGTTCAGCCGTAGCGAATATCTGTCTCTAGGCGGTTTGCAAAGGAAAATTCTTCACTGAATTTAAACTTATTCTTGTTATAGCTTACATGTGATAACGGTCCACGCAAGCGTGTCACCAAAGAGACACTGAGGGGGACCCCATATATTTAGGTAATGATCTCCATTCAGAGTAAAAATAATAACATATTTTTATGGTTCATGGACGACAAAACCCCTTTCATCTCACATATGCCGTATATTCTTATTGGCCACTCGACCGCTGCTCATATGAAGCTCACGACAAGTTCACCCACCCCAACTCCCAAAATATTCTTACTGCGAATGGCTACAGATAAGACAACCATAAAATTGTTGCTTGTGAAATAGCAACATATCTCAGGGGTCAAGAAGGGGCGGATGAGTCACTCCTCTATCTACTGTATTTATCATTGAAACCCTTTCTCCAAGTGTTAGCAGCCAGTACCCAGTGTTGACATTTTAGTGACTACGGGTTTTCCTGGAAAAATCGTAAATTAAAACCACACTGATTATGACAAGTACGGAAGAGTAGAATTGTATTCACCAAAAGGGCTTTCTGCATTTTGAACGTCAAATCACAGATCTCGTTTTTGTTACGAGAAGGTTACATAACCAAAGAGCCTTTTGTAAAATCGCATACCCAAGACGCATTCATCTAAAATATTTAACAAATTAAAATTTCAAATTTTAGCACTCTGCTAATAAAAGAATGGTTATCTTAGAATAGAAGGTTAATAATTCTGTCATAGGGAGGCGTCGCAGGAAATGGAGCTAATCAAAATGGCATCCTCTGAGTTTACTTGACGTCTAAGCTCTTCAGATAAGGAAAGGTTAAAGAGATATGCAGTAATATTAGCTGTATTACACAAGAGGGGTTTTACAGTTCATGAAACAGTTTAACACAGTGTGAAGAACTATAAATCCCACGTTTATCTCTGACCTTTTTGTTGTTTATTGGTCACTTATTGTACCTTTAGACCCTCAGCTAGACAAAGAAGACAAAATATGGTGAAAAGTAAGAAAATGTCATTCATATATTCAGCAGTTTGCTGTACTTATGAATTCATGCTTGAAAAACATAACATCAATCAAAGAATTTTTTTCGTGTATGGCAAGTGAAGAAAAAATCAAACGGGAATACAAATGTTCAATTAAAGTAGCATCATTTGTCTTTGTCCTCCGTATTCTCAAAGATAATACGATTTATTTCATATAATGAACCTGCCAGAAGAATAATATTACAATTTCCATAATACGCAGCTGACTGGAAACCAGGAAGGTACTTAGCATTGACCATTCTACAATTTATCATGATTGGAGCAAAGTTATATCCTTTAATTGGCGTCCTTGCCTCGTCCTTGATCAATCGCCAGTTTTCGATGACTGTATGGGTCATTTGTCCAGTCTACTTGTAAATGAGTCGTAAGACTATAGTTTCTAAATATAAATTAGGTGAAATAGATACAAACCATCAACATATAATGATAGATTGAATGCGTTTTGTCTTTACGTTTTCACCTAGTTTATTGAACAGTAGACCACAAAACCTTGAGACCCCTTTAAGCGTGGAAGCTACACTAGGCAAAAGGGTCAAAATTACACATTACACTAATTATAGCCCTTGCATTATTTTTGGATGGATAGAACGAATGAAACGTGTTATGGTAATGAGCTAAGTTTCAATTGGAGACTCCGGAAACATTGATTTTAACACATGAGTGAATGTTAGCACATGAATAGAGTTCCACTTACAGACAAGAGGACTTAAAATATTTTCTAGTCAATGTCAGGCTCTACTGCACATATAAAATAAATAAAGTCAGAATAACGCAGAAACATGTTGAGCCTTGAATCGTTGTTGATGACACTAAAGATCGTTGGCGTCAATAGGCTCATCAAGGTAGCTTTTATTTGTGAAGTTTATAATGATTTTATGATGAACGAAGAGCACCATATACTGCACACCGATAGATTGTGAAGTGTACCATTTCATTAAAAAGATCTTTAGCACTCAAAGACACCATACGAATCTATCCCGCACCAAATTTGACGGTTAGTAATAAAAAGTAACAAACCATGGCTCTTTACTTTACTACCTGTGAAATCGATGACCAAAGCAACTTTAAGCTGTTACAAAGGATTCAGAATAGAGTCACTAGTCATATTCTCGGAATGGGTCATTCTACTGTGTAAGAGTTGAACATCCAAAAGTAACTTTTAGATGTTGTTTTTATTGATACCATCACCACCACTAGTACAGGAGCAAAGGAAAAATGAACCAAGGAAGCAAACTGAAGACTAGAAAACGATAGGAAACATGTCGGCCTCTTTAGTGATGCCGTTCCGAGTCTGTTTAAATTCCTTGATAAAAATAGGCTTCCTTTGCTAAACATTTTGAACGAGGTTTCAGATTAATTGAATTCGTTAAATCACAATGTGGTTATGGTGGACGCCCGTAAGGAAGAATAGATATTCGTCATTAATAGAAGTCTTTCATGTCGACTAGTACAGATTGTAGAACACTTTCATCATGCCAGTGTCTAGGTAAAGTGTCGAGGGGTTTGGAAGCTTTCAGTGGGTTAAATCTTATTATTGGGGAAAAGTGTGTTCAGATAAGTTAATACAAAAGTTGTTTTTTTTTCAAAACCTTTATGAGGACGTTGTTTCTCTAGAGAGGTACCTTCTCCCTTCCCCCTTAATTATTGCCATGGATTTTATACGCAGTGACACAGGCAACCAGAGCAGTGTCTTCGTGACAGGGAAAGTAATCTGCCCGTCGATACAGACTATATGACCACTTTACCCAAGAAAATCAGCAAGGGGACAGAAAGCATTACTGAAAGAGTGACTAACACATTTGCCCTGAAATTCCTGTCCATCAAACCGATTGCCCCTGGCAAAGTAGTCAGATAGGCTGTTTTCTCTAGGGTATATTTCTCATATCACAGCATCAGAACATGTTCTTTAACACATCTTTTCAGACTTTTTCTATTTTCTTGAAATGTTATAAGGATGTCTTAAACCAAAGCAAACAACCACCAAATCGACTAAAACAAATAACTATCAAGTATCAAACCGACGTTCATGGACAAAATGACTCACGTATATTATGTATAAAAGCTAATGACAGGAATATTTCATCCTAGATATAGCTTTCAAAATATCTTGAAAACTTACCCTGGGCTATCTGTTAAACACACCAAGTAAATGATACATTACAGTATGGTTGCGAGAAGATTTTCTACATAGCTTGAAAAGATATTATGGAGATTAACCTAACTGCTTTTCTCCACTAATGGCCATATTGCGACTTAATTTTGTACATGAGAAAGCTGATACTCTATTTCAAGCATTTCCTTTTGCCGGGTGTTACAACCATTGCGACTTTGTTAGGCTAGGAACAACGTCAGAGTCGTTTTACGAAGAGAGTAATTAATGCCAGGCATTTTAATACATTCATTTCGCTCATGTTTATCTGTATCTAAGTTAAGTTGATGTATGACTCTTTAACGAACCATTTGAGATTATGTTAATTCCTAACGATACAAATCCTAACAATAAAACTGTCATCTTGAAAACCTAAATAAATCTGCAACATGTTTGTAACAATGGAAGTTTATAAATGAAAAGGCCTATCTTTGAAACGTTTTAAGAGCTTTTGCTGTTGAACTCGGTCACTGACACTACAAAGATTCAAGAAATTTTGAGAAAGTTAAATCCATCTACCAAAGATAGATTAAACGTGTTTTTGGTAGGACTGGCCATTATTTATATATTAGACTTATGATGTGGTTAGGTAGGAAAACTCATATTGGTTGTTTTCACCAATATGGTCTTGCAACCAAGAACTCTGGAGTCCCAGCTACGTTAGGGAATGAATTCTAATCGGAGTTTACGATTTTCTAATATTAAAGACAGCTTCAGTAAATTCAAGTTGTATGTAAAGTGCCTAATTGGTAAATCACACGACGTGATTTTTTAATTTAAGTATCAAAAGCATCCTTCCCATTTGTGAACAATAAGTGCAGGAAGTATCTTTTCTTTAAGGGTGGTTTTACATTTAAAGACTAAATATTATGGAAAACTAGTTAGAAAGGTGATTCCGTTAATGACTTATACCAATTGAAGACGTAAGTTTCAAATGGGAGTTAGACATAAAACAATGGAAGTATCGATTTTTTATTACATTTTATCGTTTAACAAATATTTCTTCCATTTAGTTTTCAAATAACAAGGATAGCAAGTAAAAAGGACTTTGGCTTCGTTCCTTTTCCTTTAAGTGGGAATTTGGGAACTTATAAAAATACTGCAAATTAAACATACATGGTAATATGTACAATATAAATCATTCAGGTACAAAATTTTCCTGTAACAACGTCATTTTTGAATGTGTTTTATCTAACATTGACTTCCACTACCGTGTAAGTAACATTAGTCTTTAGTACTAGTTAGTAATTTCATTCAGAAAACATGCACACTTAAAATCACAAACCTTGTGTCACTATTAAGTACTATCATCATTCTTTACTTATTTCACCTATAGGATTATTATTAAGGTTGATATGAGGGTGGTTTAACCAAGCGGTTTATTCCACAACATATTTGATTCAATAGATAATTTCCGTTCCCGTCTGCTCTCTAATTTGTTACTTTCATTCATGGTCTTGTCCTCTCTCAGTTCTTGACTCATCAACGATCTTTTTCACAATGTTTGTGGTCTTCAATAAAAAATTTAGGTAAGACCTCTTGTTTTGCTGTTGCAACCTTGTCGCTCTCACTTGAGCGTTAGATACCCCAAACTATTCATAAATACTGCATTGCTGTGATCCCACGTAGACACTAATATAGCACAACACCGACATGCACGTACGAACAAAGCTGAACACAGCCAAGGCAAAATTTCAAGGTGTACTTAGTTTGCCCCACATCCGAATTCTTATATATCATTTATTGTTATGCAAATGAAGAACAAAATGTAATGAATAATTCATGCAATTACTGTGAATCTACTAACGAGCCTGCCCCATATCAGACAGCACTCAACCTTTCATTGAGCAGGTCAGAGATGTATAGCTTTGACGTTTAATATCGAATTAATGAGCGTAAAGATGTTTAAAGCAAAAATCTTATAAATACTACAATCTTTTAGACATCCGACAAAGGAACAACCTAATTTCCATTTAAGGTATTGAGAAACTTCGGCATAAACGCTCGATATTACAGATAACGCAAGACTGGGTTTGTATGCAACTTCTTGGCCTTTTCGCTAGGATCTTATGTAGTATCTGTTCTTCTTAGCCACTCATAACAGATCCATGATGCAGAGGTCTGAGATCCAGGGTTGTTCAGTTGAGTTTGTTGTCCCCGTCAGGGACGTACCTTTGGGGAGTAGAACTCCTTCGGGAGTAACGTTAGGTTTCGCCCTTTGCCTCTTCTACAGTGACTCAAGGGGACTTTGGAAAAAGTGTTGGCAACTTAATGTTGAACTGCATGAGCAATTGCAGCCTTATGCCTGAATATCTTTATAGTATGCAGGAACTTGTTGTAACCTATCAATCTTCATCATGCTTTAAGACTCGAATTTGAGGTTCTTGATTTTAGCTCTTATCAAGCAGAATGTAAATTAACGTTAAACCCAGTTTTGTTGGGTTTTTCTGGGTTCAGTGATTGCTCAAAACATCTTCAACTAAGTTTTCTTACAAACTGGTTTCATAGCTTTGGCGTAAAGACTTGGTATTGCAGATAATGCATAATTACACTATAAACAGAAACGACAACACAAGATTTAGTTTAAACGTAACTTCATTTTTACTGCTTTGTTGAGCAAATGCAGCTTTTCGTCTGAAGATTGTTTTTTTAGAAAAAAGGAACTGGTTTTAATCTATAAAGCTTCACTTTAATCTAGCTTAACTTTAATCTATAAAACTTCACTACGGTTCGAATCTGGGGTTCTCCTCTTCGTTCTTTGTACGGTCAAATAATGTCAGTTTCGTAAGCAATGCCAGTTTCGAGTCCTATCTAAATCATATTGACTTGCCAAATATCTCCAGAAAGCGGCAAGGAAGTGGTTTCTCCTACAGTATTCTGAAATTACAAAATGTAAAATTACCTGCTATGATGACATAACCAATGAAAATTCACACACATTCATGAATATATTATAGATTGACTTTCTAATATCTAAAAATTATCAAATTATCTGTTTCAGTTTAACCAGCTGTTTCTAAGATCTAAAAAGACTTGTTTAAACAGATTGTTTAGTTTAAGTAATAGGAATAATCACTTATATACCGGACAGTATGGTCCCAGAGGAAATCACTCGACATATCTGGCTGCCCTGAATTTGGTGATGACGTTGTATGTAATTTAAATAATCGGTCTGCACTGTAGCCTTGTTTGTTAATTTATCCAAGGCCTTTGATACTCTCAATCATGGCATTTCATTCAAAAGGTTATATCGTTATGGAACACGTTAAAACGTTATCTCAAAAGTAGGCAATAATGTGTCCTTTACAGAGGTAAAGATTCTAAAAATAAGGAAATTATTGTCAGTGCCCCAAGAGGCTCTTAGCTGGGACCATTACTAGTCTTTTTTATATTATACTTACTCTTTGCTGGTGATACAAGTGTTTCTTGTCATAATTCTAATGTTAACGAAGCCCTTCAAGTGGTATCTTTAGAAACCGCGTGGCTGACTGGGTAACTACAAACGATTTATCATTAAAAACTAGCCTAATAAAACTAAGTTGTTCGATTTTGACAACAGCAGAGGAGTTAATCCTCAATTCAACTTAAATTTCAAAGGTACCATCATAACAAGCAGTTATTTTACAAAGGTTTTACTTATTACAATCGACAATTAAGTTGCAAAATCCATTTCTAGAGTGGTAAGAGTTAAGAATAGATAAGATATCATCTTCCTAGTAAAATCTTGTTATAATTTGTATTTGCAATTCTCTAGTAATCTCTCATCTTACTTGCAGTGTCTTGCTATGGGGTAATACCTCCCATACTTACACCGACAAACTCTTTGTTCTCCACTAAAAGCGTGTTGTCCTTATAGTCTCAAATGCTGTTCTCTACACACAAACACTCCCGTGTTTTCATAACCTTAATAGTCCTACCTTAAAGGATCACTATGAATACGATTAGTCATTTTCCTACATAGACACTACAATGACCAGCTTGCCATGATCTGAATTCGTTGTTTCACTCAAGCAGCACTCATCATAATTATCCTACAATCGGATAAGATAATATAATTCACCCCCTCACAAGGACAATGTTTGCTCCCTCTCACGTAAGAAGTTATGGCGTAAACCTCTGGAATTCCCTTGATACTAAATAACGAAATTTCTCTAATATTTACCTGTTTAAGAAGTACCTTAAACAATTCCTTTTTCCCTGCATCTTCCTTAATTTGTCCCTTGTGTATTATGAATCTTTTTTACCTTACGATTAATTACTGCACTTTTCTGTAGATAGCTGACTGCATTTTGTTTTGCTTTTAAAACGAAAACCTCTGGACAAGACCAGACTAGAAAAGCTTTTAGCTTCATATGGCTCCATTTTATCTTTTGTAATTTACTTTCGTTAATTAATTGTCTGCTGTTCGTTCTGTATGAACATATCATGTATGTAGTGCAATTGAAAAAATAAACGTTACGAAATAATAAGTTAGTTTAAACACAATTGTGTTGGGTTCGCTTAGGTTGAATGATTGTATGAAATATCTTCTGTTCCACCACCTCTAGCCATCCGTTATTGAGAATCCTGCATTCTGATTGGTTAAACATTGACCTGTTATTCTGCAACACACAGTCAGTAAACGTGAAGACTGTTAAAAATGAAGTTTTTCACACATTTTCGGTGGTAGAATAGGAATAAACCACATTTGTCGGACTATTATTGTCGCATAAACCGTCTCGACTCCAAATTTGGCAAAATAACGGTCTCGGCTTCATTTATCAAATTTGGAGTCTCAGCGGTTTATTCACCAATAATAGTTCGCCAAATGCGATTTATTCCTTAACTAAATGTCTTACAACTGGGTTTCAAAACAGCTTCAACTTACATATTCAAACTGGGCTTTAAGTGGGTTTTACAACTGACATTTCATCTGTGTAGTACACATTGAACTCGCACAGTTCATTCAGGAGCATTTCAGGGTAAGAAAATACCTTGTGCTTGCAAGCAATAACTTAGTACAAGGGAAAAGATTGTTTAGTAGCATTATTTCTAGCTAAACAAAAAGAAAATTTCTGCCACATATTGCTTCCAATTGTCAATCAAACACGGCATTTTAATCGAGCTTTTCTATAGAGTCTTGGTGATTTTCCACGGAAACCCCTTCTCTTCTTATATTTATTATTTCACTCTACATTCAATCTTAAAACGATAATTCAAGACAACATTTTTCCTTAGTAGGATACCTCGTGTTCTTACATGTAAAAAGAGGAAAAACAACTTTAATTCTTCTTCCAAAATTTTACGATCATGTTTATTCATTAATTAAGGCTTGCTTACTTGAACGACCAAACACTGTTGTCACAAGCAACAAACACCAATCCCAAAAAGCATCTTAGGCTATTTGGAAGGTAATACTTACAATAACCTTCATGTGTACAATACCATTAAGTGATGCATCAAGTTTCTTTGTATTGAAAAAAGAAAACACATAATTCCTTTCAATCATTATCTTAACTTTTGTTCACACAATAAAACATATTTGGATCATTCTTCCAGAGTAAGGCAATCGATTACCAATGGATCCTGCCCATGGAATTTTTCTTTATTTCGTTAGCAACTCACTGATGTGATATTAAGCCGTTGGACTGATTCTTAAAGGCTCTATTGAGGTTGTGTACCTAATGGCTGATGTGCAGTACAATAAAACTAAATCTTTGTAAGACCTATGCAAGTTGACATAAATAATACTTGATGTCGATTCCAGTAAGGTTTAATAATCAATAGAGTAAAAGGCTTAACGAGTAGCTAAAACATCTGAGCCAATGATAGTGTAACTAAAGCTTGTTGTAACTTATTTAGTGACTCAAATTTCATGTTGACTTTTTCCACGATGAATTTTATTTCTTACACAATGACAAATGAGTCAATGAGACGATTTCCCCCGGTCAATTCCCTCCCGCATGAAATTTATCCCTCAGTCACCTTCTCCCACCATAAAGCTTGTAATGGAATTTTATCCATATCTGTTTGTATATTTAAATATATATACATACATATTTATGTGTATATATATACAGAATGTCTTAAAATTCATAATGACAGAGTAATAGTAAAACAGGTCAATAAACTCCAATCCTATAGCTGAAGGACAAAGTCGTAGACGTAACTCGTTTAAGTGAGTTATATTTCCGTTTATTTCAATCTATGTGGATAACATTTTAAGCCTACTCTAAAGCATCAAGAGTTATAGAATTATCTACAATCTTAACTAACATTACTTTTCATTACTGGGTTATTAAGAAACGCACACACTATCAATTGTTTGGTATCACTGTTGGTTTCAACAGTTAAATAGTTATGGATTTTTCATCAATTTAAGGAGAATCCTGAAGCAACGATTAAATATAATGTTGGAATACTCTAATGAGATAATTTCCTCTTCTCTCCATTATCTGATATTAAATTTGCACTACTGAGTAAAAGTGTGTGCTACCCTTTCATTATTATTCTAATAATTTAACATTTTTTCTCCCACTTAAATAAGAAAACGTTGGTATTGGTATGGAATTACAACAAGACCGTCGTGAAAACTTTGGTTGGAAACTTTCTGGTACATGAATCAACTTTCTGGTAAATGTATTTTAACTCATTTTACCATCTCACAATTAAATACAAGATAATGCTAATTTCCGAGAGCAGATGTTTTCGGAAATTGATTCGTACCGCAGGGCCATGTTATGCAAACTTCAACCGTTACAACATGTAGATTGTCGAAGAGTGTCTCCGTTTCTTAAGTGTTGTGGCTCTCTTTATTGCTTAAGTGTTCACAGTAAAAGTCAAGCTGACATGTTTGTTATCAACATCGATCAAGTTACATGTTTTAGCATAGTTGATTAGGTAACACTGGGTAATGACCTCGCTAAGTCTGCATTTGGGAAGCTCAGTTAAGCCGTCAACCCCTTCAACAAAAAGTAAATAAAAGTCCTAATATAGCAGTTAACGTACGAAAGGCTTTGTAACACAGTTCACCCACTCGTGATATACTTCATCGAAGACATGTCATGTGTTCATGAATTGCGGTTTTGTCTTACTTCTGTCAAAAGTGTCATTTAACACCGGCTTTCAGTTTTACCCTCTTTTCCTTGGCGTTTATTTTTAAATCAATTCTCTTGCGTAAATGTTAGAGGATTATGCATCAAACTAAAGAAATTTGAGATCTTTTGTATCTCTGGGCATGAAATAAGGACAAAATGGTGATAGGCCGAGAGAATAGATTTAGATCCTAGGGGTAATATCATTTTAATGTTATTTAACGTAAGTTGCATTGAAGTGAGACGGAAATTACTTCCTCCATATCGATAAAACTTTGGCGATGGTAATAATCAAGAAATTACAGGAATTAAATATAATAGAAATTGTTTCACCACAACGTTAATAGTTAATACAGAAATTCAATACCCAGAGTGGACTTAAAAGGCTTAATCCAATTACGAGTGACAGAAGTCGTTTTATTCAAAAGCACTAAGATGAAGGAAGGTATACCAGGGATCACGTTGAAATTTAGGTTAGTAATAGACTTTATACATGACGTCATGTGACGTCTTGATAGAGCACAAACAATGAAGCTAATGAGATAATGCACATGACTTTGGTACACATACTGTACACAGGCGCATGACGTAATCTTCGCACCTGCGCGTAGGCTGAGGCGTGTATCCCACAGGTACAATAATTAGTTGCCTGCATTTGTTGGTGTAAGTTTTTATGCCAAGCGCTTACCTCAGCCGAGGGTGTCATATGTATTCGGTCTGTAGCTTAAGTTGTTAATAGTTTGATTGTCTATAGTTAAGCGGGTGTGCAATTTGTCATTTCCCTGATTAAAAAAGTACCACAACTTTTCTTAATCGATAGTGAAGCCCTGAGTTAAATTCCTGGATTGTCTGGGATTGTAACAAATTTCTGAATATTGACATAAAGGTAGCTAATAGAGGGGATTTTATATAACCATGGAGCTAATGCATCGTAAATCACGGACAATAATTAAAATGGTTGTAATTGTGTCCCATTCAGAAAAAGAATCAAAAAATTTTCAGTTATAACCCCGGTCGCGAGGCCAGGATTCCGTGACTGGAGCACCACAGAAGATGATGAAACAGCAACTTCCTGGTCTATGTTATAGGGATAAGGTAAGTCACAGGTTTAACAAACCACAGTTGTGTGGAAAAATTGCAAAGGTGGTGGAAAGTGAGGTTACGTGTATTACAGGGTGTTTAGGATGCCAAATATCTTTCATACGGGCGTTCTGTGCATGATAGTCTTCTCGGGATTTTATACTTTCTCTTTTGTGCCTGACTTTGAGGCTCCAGGAGGGGGTGATCTCCCTCCAGACTCGGGGACGTTGTAAAAACTTCACATAAATTGGGCATTTTGGTGTCTCTTACATCGTGGACGGACATTAATTGAAATGGTGGTATGTCCCATTCAGAAAAAAAGTCAGCGACTTTTCAGTTATAGCCCAGTGGCGCCACCAGAATTTCATGATTGGAGCACCTCAGAAGATGATGTCGCAATCTCAACCCAGATAAATCCTGAAAGTCAGTGTTAGGGTGCATATGTGTACCTACGATACTTTACACCCGGTTTACCCTTCCTTTGTCTCCTATTGCAGAGGTGCCGTTCCGGGGTAATTGTCTGAAAGGAGTAGACCCTTTGAGGAGTTTTGTTCGTCACGGTAGCTTAGAAGCAAAATGGTGCTATCTGTAGTAAAGTTTCAAACTGATCGTATGCTAAGAAATTTCCATACTTTAGTGAATAGTTCTTAGTATTGTTGGGTGAAAGGGAAAGGAATCGTGTCTAAGTGGAGGGGGTAAAACTCCTTCCCTTACGAATTTTCTATGTAAGATGGCTTAGATGCGAAGTGGTGCTATCTTTGGGAAAGCTTTGAGCTGATTACATGTTAAGGAATAACCGTCATTCAGTGATATTTTTGTTTTGGCATTGCTCCCCTCCAGTGCTTGGATCCTGACACCCGCGTAGGGCCCCCTAGAAGCTCTGGGATAATTACAAAATGACGTTAGTATGATGCTTTAAACTATGATCCAAATGATACCACGGGGTAGCTTACCAAGCACTTAGTTTTACTAATTTTGAACAGTACACAAATGGATATCTTCCAATGGGGAATGACCGAGAGAGGAGAAAACGTATAACAAAGGGTTAGAGGATTAATAACCATGTTTCATGAAGCATATTCTCTGTGAATGCACCCAATCACATATGAATAATCTTGTGTACAGGTGTAAGGAGTAATACATTTCAAATCATGTAGGCCTACATCAACAAAAGTTGCTCGCAGTGCAAGGTAACCGTACAATCGCCTCTTGACGGATGGAAGCCTGAGGTTAGACTTGTACCTCTTGCTTTCGGAAAATAGTTTTCGATATGCATTCGGATCCGGACCCCGCCCATGTGTAACAAATTCCTGAGCCCTCCGCCATCTAAGGATTATGGTAAGTCTATTTGCTGTCAGGAATACATGCAAAAGGTGTCTCAGTTGTATACTAAATGATCGGATCGATGAAGAACAACGAGGTTAATTTGTAGAGTACCTTCTTCCTCATTGGCGGAAACAGTTCAGGCTGCACCTTCGTCAATTTTGAACCATAGCACCGCGTTAAGTCCTCCCCCCTCTCATTTTTAGTTTTGCTTGCGTACTTAGTAAGGATAATGCACTCGAAATGGCCCTTCTGTTAAGACAGCGTGTTGAAAGTAATAAACGTGTAAATTACCCTACCCGTTATATTCACTTATGACGAGGAAACAAGCTCTGGAAGAAAAAAATATTTCAAAATAGCTAATTTCATGGATGCGTTTTCGTAGTTTATTAAATTAATGAACTTATTTAATATTTTGGGCTCCTAGAATCTTTCCCAGGCCATTTTAGAGCATGTCGCCGGCCGCAAATGGCCCGCCTGAGAACCCATAGAATCCAGATTCTCTACATTCACTCTAACAGGTGACAACTGTTATTACTTTCTTGTTACCAGATAAAAGAACGTATCTTGCAGACTAAAATGAAGTGATATTGTAATGACTAACCAAATAGCCCAATATTTCCATTTATCCACAGCGTCACACCGCCATTTTTTGGAACATTCCTTTCAGCCAGCCAGTGTTAAAAAGAAGAGTCCTAAAGCCTACCACACACCGGAGAAATAGGCTTAGCAAAATGACTCCAGGCTAAATACTTTGCTCATTTAATCACGTGCGGGCCCAAGTCATTGTAAGATTTTCCTTTCTCGTCGATCGTCCTTGACTTAAATACCCGTCGAGTTTGATGTCTGACACTTTACCCACCGTGTGCACCAGACCTTAGCATTTACCTAGCGCGTTTAATCATTGCGTGTGTGACATGCTTAAAGCCATACACTCGTTACCCAAAAGTATATTTTTAGTGTAGGTGTATCAAAATTCTCAGTTTGTTACAACTCTTTGATTGACAGCAAAGTTTGAAAATTCAAAAGATGCACAGTCACTTACAATCCTCCCAATGCTGAGAGAGTGCTTGGATTACACACTATAGTCTTGGATGCTTACCAGGACATAACCTTGGAGTAATAAATAGGTTTGTGTCTGCACAAAGAGGAGTTTTATACAGTTATAGGAGGAGCTACAAGTTGCATAGTTGGGAGAATTGCAACTGTCTGGGATGACAAAAATTGCCCTTTAAAGGCTGCAAGAGAAAAATTAGTCCAGCGCGAGTGCCATTTTGTTGAAATAATCTTTCTTACAGTGGCAGGCTTATATTACCATGGTAAGAAGACACGAACGTGAGCCCATGGAAGTAGGTAGTACCTCCAGGGAGCTGCCAATAGAGGCAGCTCCCTGATACCTCCATGGCTGAGCAAAGTGGCACCATGGAAGTGCGGTACCTCCGTGGTGTTACGAGTCACACGTATACTGAGATAACTTATCCTGGTGCGTAGCAACAAACGAAGAAACAAAACAAACATTTTGTGTTCACTTTTGGTTTTCTCCAACATTAAATCATATAGTTCTCTTAAACACCCCTTATACCCCTGTACTATCTTAACATGTAACTGTGTTATCTTACGGCAGTGTTAGAGTTACACTATCACCTTGTATGGAATGAATTCAACAATTCTACGTAACTGAAAATATTGTGCCTTTTGCCTCAGTCATTATGGTATTGTCTCGGTTTTACGACACAAAAACAGTCGTCACAGACGATGACATCGGTCATAGTTGTTAAAATGATCTAGCCGAATTAATATTTTAGGAATTGGGCTGCCAACATTTTAAATAGCGGACTGTGAAAATAAGCACTACTCTGTGGGGCCTGACCAGTCACATAGTAAATAACTGATGATGCTTTAGCAGGCTGTCACCACATCAAACAATAATAAATATTACACCAACGATACAACAGGACGTTTGATTCGACTTTATTAGTAATTTAGGAAACGTTCTACCGCTTGCAGTCCTGATCATCCAGATGCTAACTTAAAATCTTGATAGAATTTAATTCAAACTAAGTTGAGGAAAGTATTTTAGGTTAAGTGGCACCTTTCAGGTGCTAGTACTGGACAATTCAGTGTTGTTTCTACTGTCAAGGGTGAGTTACGAATAACAACGTTTTATTTCCATTACCTAGTGCTCGTTACCCCTACCTGCCTCCTCACCTGGTTCGTACTAAGGGGGTGTTACTCCTCCTCTAGTACGAGTCTTAGTGGGGGTACCATGCCACAGTCACCAAATAACTAAAGAATGAGAATTTCAAAGCATACGGTTACTTCAAACTTTGAGAAAGATGAGACCATTTTACATCTCAGCAACCTTACATAGTTGGGGTGAGTTGCGTTAAAGGGAGGAGTGCCTTACCCTCCCCTTAGCCCATACATTCTCTCTTACACCTTCTAAAAATTGATAATAAAGTTTACTAAATCATCTTAACATTTTATTATTTCAAATCTTTGCCACTCCCCTTAGACCCTCTTCCTGAATGGCCTTACAAAGGAAAGATTAGCCTCGGCTGCCAACTGTATGAGGTATGTCACTGCCCCTACCCCTGACGTCAACGAATCAGTTTAAACATGACATCGAAAGACGTTCACTTTTGCACTTGGACAAGATTAACAATAGTTCATCAGTTCTTCAGAAATCCTTGCAGTTGATATACAGTGTCTGGTTAAAGACTCCCAACAGCAGGAGGATTCCTATGAAACTTAAGCAGTGTGAGCAGTGCAACATCTAAATTACGATATTCCATATCAAATCGTAACCAATGACCGTTTCAATCACTAATTGAAACCTACAGCGCAGTATGATGCATACACGATATAATACACAAATTACCAAGGCCGTAGCAATTCTCCAAGTAATCTTTATCCGAGTGGAGATAAGGAATAAATTAAATTTTTTAAAAAGGTATCCTATCTCTTGTAAAACTAATTACAGGAGCCCGTGAGTCGTGTTTATCCGTATCGTTATGAATCGTGTTTCGAAATCTCAACATCCTCTAAAAGTCCTCTTGCAACTTGATGGGCTCCGATTCGATAAAATTGTCCCTTTGATGAATCAAACCTTCCAAAACTTGAGCTGTTTAAAATGCCAGTGGGAATACTTGCTTTTGAGTAAACTTTTCCGCTTTACGAATTTACATTTTCATGAGAAACAGAGTTGAAAGATCCCATATGTTTGATAAAAATGGTTATATGGCAAAGCAACAACTCCATTTGTTTGGGAATAAATTGTGAGTGACGTACTTAACATACTAAAACGCCACAATTGAAGTAATAACCTGCATAGTGACATTAAGAGCTGTATACAGCGAAAGTGTACAATTATTATTTATTTAAAATTCAGTGGCGTAGGTGTCTTGTGCTATCTTTTTCGAGAGAATGAAATTTTGTTTTCAACCATTTCAAGGGCCAGTTTTCGTTCCAAGTTAAGTGTATTTTTCTGTACTTCCTATAAAGATTAGATCTAATTTTTCACCTTTCTCTTAAAAATCTGCTCTTCCAAGACTATCTTCAGTAAATAGACTGTAACTCCGCTCCGCCGTGCATGTAGATCAAGGAGGTCCTCCTTAGACGGGTATCGGTCCAAGTCACGCACAACTCATTCACTACAGGACTTTATCTGTCCAAACATAGTCCCAAGACATCCTCATCGGCCCCTCCTCTTTCGCAGTCATGGCTTTACTCTTTGGTTAACGTTTGGACGTCTTGCGGACGGTCCAGGGCCGGCTAAAGGTGTATAAGATAGGGATTGAACCTTTCAGCTCACTGCTTTGGACAAGGGAATTATTGAGCGGTGTAAGATACATTTTAATAATACTTTTGGAAGAAAATCTTCAAACAGGAAATTAGTGGGGCTACAGTACCCAATTCCACGGCCCTACCTTCCTACGTCATGGCACATACTAACACCGGAGCTCAGTGATAGGACGAACGATAATCAGGAGGTTTAAATTTAAGATTTCTCAATAACGATTGGTAACTGAAAAGTTCAAATACGACTTTAAAAAGGTTTATCTATTTATCGCAAAAGATTCTATGAACCACAGTACTCCTGTATTTCTTTGCTAAGGAAACAAAAGCAGGCTTGTAAACTTTCAAAGAGTGTGCAATCACGTTTTCACACACTTTTTATATGGGAATACGTAAACGCATGGTAACGTCCTTTTAACCACACAACCTATATACAATTACTCCAATGTAGACGAATTTACCGACACACACATGTTAACACGTTCGGATGGTGGGCCATTGAAATAACGTTGATTATGTCTCAAAGATCTTAGGTGGAAATATATGCTTATGTATTTTATTGTTTCATTTTCGCCTTAACAAAATCGCGGTATCGTGATTTCCCCTAACGTTACGGATTAGTGATATATATATATATATATATATATATATATATATAGGTCGAAACTTGTGTAAGCTGTTTCTATCATGAAATATAAATCAATCCCAAGTACTGGCGTAACCTACATATTCATAACTTGATCTACCACATTTCGACCTACTATATATATATATATTTATTTATACAAACATATAATATATCCCACAGACAGCGTCATATGGTACGTTGTGGAGTCACGCGTCCTACTCACGGGGCAGACGCAAAAAAATATTCCAAAAACAGGCATAAGGAGATGTCCGTTAGGGGAAACACGTGGACGAAGCTATATCTTCAAGAAAACTTTTGAAGGTCTGTAGACATGTAAATGTGATGCTTGCATATTTGGTATGAAAAGCATAAAACATGGTGGCAATAGCCGCAATTTCCACAAAAATCCATCAAATATTGACAATTTTACAAGACATTAATTGTTTTTTACCTACATCATGAATAAACATGAGCTACCTATGCAAATTTGTGACGTATAGAGAGGGACCTGTCAACTGGGTGTAATGTTACCCTTTGTTAGTTTAGCCTTCATTCCAAGGACAGCTGTAATTTTGGGATGCCCCAAGGGGTTCATTTCGAAGGTAGCTATTTAGTTCTTTGAAAATATCCCCATTGAACACCAAACTAGACACTAGCTGTTAAGTAACTAACAGATAATTTATAAAGGAATAACATAAGAAATACAGACACTGTGCAACACTCCACATCCTATTTTTGCACAGCTAATGAACAATTCCCACAAATGGTCAAACTTTGAAGAGAAATATCCCGAGAACGGTAAAAGATATTCAAATAATTTCAACAGATTTTTGATAAGGGGATCTTAATCTAGCTTTG
Organism: Holothuria glaberrima; assembly: GCA_009936505.3. Classification (NCBI taxonomy): domain Eukaryota; kingdom Metazoa; phylum Echinodermata; class Holothuroidea; order Aspidochirotida; family Holothuriidae; genus Holothuria; species Holothuria glaberrima. The sequence continues at coordinate 20,075 of WURT03027461.1, read as the reverse complement.
TTGAGTAGAGCAACTTAATTTATTACATGTTCACATACCTTTAAAGCGACTCTGGTATGTATGATTGCTTTCCATATCCGATACAATTCGTTAACGATTCTATGTAATGGCTTTCCGCCCTAAATATTTTGGACAAGATATACTTTTGCACGGTATTAGCTTTGGGTTGACAGTGCCATCATTATGGTACGACAAAAACGAACAATTTCAACAGCAAAAGACGATGCTAGTAATATAAGAATGTTTCAATCATGTGTTTTTGTCTTCATTTTCATACCCACATTTTTTTAAACAAATTTTGATCGGTTTCAGATCGTGTTACACGTGTCTCGACCAGCTAAATGAAGACAATCGCTCAAACCACCTTTTCAGAAAAAAATCACCACTCGGGCTCTATTGGCGTCTCCTTGCATTGTACCTCTTTCGTATATTACCACTATAACGAATTTTTCGATTGTTCCGTTCGTTTTTCTTTTACGATAGTTACACATTATTTGCATTTTCACTGTGAAATGCCCAATGGATCCCTTGGGCCTCTTACTGAGGTGCAGATGCTTGCGAACATTGACTTTTGTAAAGATCAAAATCCTCCACAAGTATGTATTTTGGAGCAGATGGCATCTATCAAATGGTTCAATTCAACACTAATATGGCGTGAAAAGTAAACGAAAATGACCAATTATTTTTTGATGGTGTACGCAGGGAATCTGGAGGTTAGGGCCTTTGAACGTTAGACAGTAGGTTATCCATGAAGATTTGTTATTTTTTCCAATCCTTCAGAATATTTCAAGAAGGGAATGTTATAATTTTACCATATTTATGATTTTGTTATAAGACGAATCATTCTCTTTACTGGATGCTTGACTTGATGAAAAAGGGAAATTCGAAGTTACATAACTTTCCTACCGTTGTTTTTTTGTTTTATCCTTCACAGATTACCAAAATGCACGCCAAATTATTCTTCGTGCTTACAGTTTTGTGTCTGCACACCCTCACATGTACAGCACTAACAAAAAGAAGTAAGTAATTGCAGTGCTCATTTCATTTTTTGTGTCAAATCTCCCTTTTATGAACTTTAAGTGTAAAAATTACCCTTCAAGTTGCCTTTACTTGGTATCGGATTTCCACTCAGCAAGGATGTGAGGAGGTCAAAGGGCATTCACTCATGTTACCAACGTTCTTGATAAGCAACAACTGTGGTATCATAATCTTTTGTGCTCTTGTAAATTAAATAATTTAGGCCTTGAAGGACAGTTGCTTTACGATGAAGCGACCACTCATGTGCGAGAAGCCTGGATGGCTTATAAATTATAAGTTCACGACGGGTGGCTTACCCACTCAACAATTTAGTTAGATCAAATTTGGCTTCTTTCAAAATGCCCGTTAATGTGGGAAAACTGTAAATTGCTCTTGGATGCAAAACTAACTTTACTTTGACCCAGCCCCGAATCTAACCCGATCCTCTTGGTTGCTAAGCTTCATCGCTTCAAATGCCACCGCCTATATCCACTCGGCCACAACATCGCTTGTAATTGTTTATATGTTTCCAACGTGGCAGTGCCGAAGCATAATCTGGTCCCGGGCGCCGAAAGTGCTCACAAGGTCTACTCCTCTGGTCCTATTATTCATTAGTGGGCCGTGGAAGAATTTTTTCTAAATAATTCTATGGCATTTTTCTGATATGTACTAGTTTCATTTTAAATAATACACAACATTATTACTGAACCTTTCCGGAGGCGGGGGTCTGAGCGACTACATCCCCAATGATTTTCAGCAGTCTAGTACTACGCGTGCGTGCAAAGCCAACGTCGTGCGGTACAGAGTGTACATTGTTTGCCCGATAAAATGACGTCACGTGGCTTTAATGCATATGTATGAAGAAAACAGTGAACGTAATAATTAACAGCCTGTAATGAACAATAACACACCTGGATCATCGAGGGTCATTTACTCCAATGTCGGAGTCAATTTTTACCCAACTTGAGTAAAATTGACGTAAATGTGGGTAACGATTTGACCAAAAATTTAAATTAATTCCCCCGTGACCCAATCGTTTAAGGAGTGACACATGAAGTAGGAGGCAAGTTCCACGAAAGCTTCAAGCTCGAAGCCCCCTACGTATTTATGACATTGGTCGCCCTCCCCTATCCATACTCAGAACCTGCATATATTTGAATTCAACTGGGCAAGTCCTGATAACAGTTTCATGCAAATGGGAAAGTTGGAAAATGTTATAAATTATCACGGAACTCTCTGAGAACGTTAAACCTTCAGTGGGCCGAAATCAATTGAAAAAAACATAATAACATAGTTTTTAATGTACCCTCAATATTTAGAGGTATGCAGAAAAACTAAATATTGCTACAGACATTTCCGATATGCCTAATTGTGACATTAGCCTATTAATGCCAGCAGGGATAACTTTAGATCAGAAAAATGTGATCTGTGTCCATAAAATCAAATCGTTTCGCTTCCAGCTTCACCACTGGACTCCAACAGGGGACCTATGGCTGTGCCCTGTACCCATGGCAGGGGGCGCAAAGTGTTCCACTCAAGCACATGCCCCCACAATTATTTTAACTGATCGCCTATCTACAGATCTAGTCAGAATGAACTGTAATGTTGTTGTACTTCTTACTTATTCAGTGACGTCGTTCCGATAACTTTCACCACAACTTTGGACAAAAACGATTTCTCTAAAACATGACAAACTATATATATAAAGTTACACTTAAAGTTGAAAGGTTCAAGTCGTTACTCATTTTGTGCTTCAGTGCACTTTGTAATGATTTATACGTATGAATAATCAGAGACAAGAAAAGCGCAGCAAAGAATGCATTATTCATATTAATTTTCTCCCCTTGTGAATTAAATTTATGGCATATAATATAAGATGTAAACATCCTTGCAACGTCAATAAACTCATTTACACCTAAAGTAGGGAATTACAGGAACGATAGCAAGAAGGTTTTCTCAGGTCTCCTTAAGGAGAGTTAGGGGATGGTTCCTATAGGCCTACGTACCGCAGAGTCCCAAGAGCTTATGAAGAATTCTTTGGAGTTCTGGAAGTCTCTTTCAGAAAAAAATGAAGGGATGTAACATTTTGAAAACTGATAAAATTTCAGAAGCTAGAAGAAGTGAATAGAGAACTTCACAGCTTCTGAATCCGCCCCTCTGGTGTTACTAGTGTGACACCTAATTGCTCAAATTTGTGATGTACAGAATTAAAAAAGGCAAAATTTAGAGCTTATTCATAAATACTCTTTTCGTACGTTGAAGATGTTATTGCATTAAATTAATTCAATCAATAAATATGTGTGAGGTAATATTTTCTGTTGTTCCTTCTTCAGACTTAGATATACTTGCGTTTTACATTTATACCTGCTCTCTAAAACGTAAAAGAGTGAAATTCTACCAAGAAGAGTGACTCCAGTGACCACTCTCGTTTTCGAGTGACATTCCACTCTCCGTCGAGAGACATTTTTTACTCAATAAAAAAAGTGAATTACCACTCCAAGCAGAGTGGAACGTCAATCTAATTCCACTCTATAAAACAGTGGTCACTGCAGTCATTCTTGTACATTTAGAGAGTGAAATCAAGCCTGTGACTGATCTGCCTGTTGATTCACTGTGAAACAATTGGCAGATGTTCTGACGTAGACAGCAATAATGTATGCAATGCGTTTATGCAGTAAGTTCAACAAACTAGAATCGACTTAACATGAAAAAGAAAAAGATTTACAGATTTAATTAAAGATGATAAATGAAACTTTTAGTTTACCTTACCTCGTCATGGTAATGAAAGATATTTAATATTTGAGCACAGAACGAAGGTAATAGGCATTTAAGGTTCACAGAAGGTTTGTAATCAAATAACAGGTTTGTTCACTTCTGTAAATCGTTTAAAAACTTCTTTAATTTCAAACTTTAGAAACATATAGCGAAAATAATGTGAATGAAATTGAACTCTGACCCCAGGCAAAGATTGTAACTACATTTGAACAACCTTACATTTCTATTTCAAATTCTGTTTGACCGTTACATCGGTTGGGTCGGAAATCAACGAAGACTACCACTGATTAAAATATCAAAATAAGGAAATACAAAGCAAGAGAGAAGTGAAAAGGGAACACCATCTCTAGAAGACGAACTTTCAAAGGTGTGAATTGTCTTTAGGGTCCGTCACAAGCAAGAAATAGAGCATAAAATCCAGCACGGATTCTCTGACAACGTCACACCTCCAATTTTTCAGAGATACGAGAACCTTCATACTCTTTGTGGATTTGAAGGATAATATAAAAACAACGAGTTTCACACTTAAATCCCAAGGTAACTGAATTTTGACGTCTTTGTGGTTACTCCTGTTACGCCATGTCAGACTGTTCATATGGAAAATTGCTGGTAATGCGCATGATCTAGCTCCGCAACTTGTCAAATAACTTTTGGGGAAAAGCTGTTAGCCTGCCCTTTCTCCCTAGACTTGATCTTAAAGAACACCTCCCTGCTTTATCTTTGAAACCGTGGGCATGTAATCTCCTATGATGCAACAGCCGTTAAAGAGTTCAGTAATTAAAAATTCGCATTTTAAAGCTGCTTAATAAGAAACTGCTTAAATATTTACATAATTTTAGCCCACACGTATAGAGACACCATCTCTCAAATTGAAAGACGCAGTTTCGACAAATATATGTGGTGCAAAATTATTAAGTCAAGGTGTTATTATCCACACATTGACCGTATGAAAACACTGTTAATCTTCGGTATAATGTACATACGAAAGAAGGTTAAGTGCGAACTGCCCAAAGGTAATTTTTAAGGGTAAAATGATCAGGCTTTGAAGGTGTTCTAGTGACTATAGGTGGCTATTGAAAAAACGCAGAAAACACTTTTCTGTGTTAAGAAAAACAACCATTTCAACACTAAGATTTGTTCGGAAGGTACCTAAGTTTCCATGAAATGTTATTTTGTTGGGAAATGTGGTGGATATTGAGAAGTCAGTCATGTCATTGGACAAAATCATTAATTATGGCTTTAACATATTTCGTCGATAGAATGAACTAACCAGTAGCGAACATTTGTGTGAAATTAGTGGAAAGGGAGTATGGCCGCGCGGGACTGTTTTCCTAGGGAGAATGGTGATATTTTTCCGACTCCAGAGTCTGGGGTATAAAATTTAACCTGTCCAATTTTTCGCCGGACTGAGACAAAATATCTGCCCGATTTAGTCAGGTTTCTGACATTTGAGGGCGGGCGCCCCAGCTCCTGGTTCGCACGGCCATGAGGGGGAGGGGGACAGACGGCCATTGAAGTAAAATTTATTGTGTGGAAGTGTGAAATTCAAAGGAAGCATTTCCAAAAGGTAGGGGGTATATCCTCCTGTTCCCCAGAATTTCCGCTTGTGGGAGATACCTCTGTGCAGACTTGTTACGGTTGCACGTCATGCCATACGTATAGCAAAGTGTTTTGCTAGATCTGCAAAGAAAGAAATTTAAATTTCCAACAGTAAACGTTTGAGACAAATACGTCAGTGAATAAAAAAAAACTAGGAAATACATAAACGAGGACTTAATTTGAGGCAGTGTGCCCTCTTTACATCACATTCTTTGATCTTAACAGGAATGTGAGAGTTAATTCCAGGATAAATATCCAATCATTAGGAAGGACATTTTGAACCAAGAGAGGAACATTGAAATGTGGCAATGACGTTAGAGCGTGGGAGGGGGCTGAAGTTTGCAGAGTAAAACCTAATTCTCGGGCAGGTTATTGGAACAAATGCCAGTTTTCCGGGGCATCACCTCATGTTTTTCTCAGGGAAAGACGCTAAGCGCCCCTCAAAAAAAAAAAAAAAAAAAAAAAAAAGTGTTTCCCTTTCAATAGGGTTTCAAAGATACATAACTGTTAAATTTTAATGAAGGACCTCTATCAATTGGCAATTGAGAATTTTTTCAAACTTGGCAACATCTTCTAAATGTACTAGTGGGTTTTTCTTGCACTTTTTGTATTTTTATACAATTGCAGAGTGACTATTTCGTGTGGGTTAGCGAGCCAATGACTTTTTTATGAAGGTTGCAGAGGTGGGAGAGAGCGGGACCATTTCGTGGGAGTGGAATGTGTCACTGATGACATCGGCATTTCTTTTTCTTTGGCGTGGTAGCCTAAATCCAAAAGCTTGACAATTTTCAACCTGGACATTTCCAGTGCTTGGTGTTCATGTGGGCCCGGAGTCGCAACTCTTTTGTGTGGGTGAAAACCTCCCCACTCACACAAAAGTTAACAGATTTTTGCTCAGGTGATTTTTTTGCTGGCTACAATGTAGAACGTGGGTAAATCGAAAGCTATTTGAAATGGCATGGCAAACTAATGAATCAATTGTAGATGATTTTCAATCACTTGATTGATGTGACTGTATGTAGAATTCAAATATCCGTATGTAATTCTACTTTTTTTGTAAACACTGCCAACTGCAAAGTAGGCCACGGGTCAAATAAAAGCCAGCTGGAATAATATGTGCACTGATCTTTCAAAACTTGATTTGATAATATGACGTCATGCAATACGCCAATGGCGTATAAACTATTACTGAGAAGTTTTCATTTTTTGAAAATTTGGTTCATACCAATGTGTCCGTATGAATAAGAACCAGCGAGGGCTGTATATCAATTCCGTAAACTTTCACGCGTCAATAATTAACTTTGTGAATAATTTTGTGATACCACAAGCCTTTGCACCCGATTCTGTTTCTTTTGCCTGTCTATACCCTCATATTTTAGAAGGCACAAAAAAGCCTTCTTCCCCAAAGAAAATTATTTCCGTCAGGAGCATTGCTTAAAGCCACTACTTTTAGTTTCAATATTTTCTGTCAATCACACAAGTATATCATAATTTCATTCTCTTGGAATGTAGGTCAATCGTCAGGGATAATCTTGCGACGAAATTACTGGCATCCGATCGAATAAAATAATGAAAACAGCATCAATCCAAAATATTTAGGAGTACGATCATACCTCTGAATACAATTGGACACTGTACTTTGATTGATATAAATTCAAACAGTCGCTTCACTCTTGTTGTTCTATGATGATTTGTGCAGTCACTTGTGTTTCCAAGCTCACATAGTGTTACCGTCTGCTGAATGAAGCCTTGAGCAATTTAAACTCAGTGCCAACTACTGTAACTTTGTCTGGGGGTGTTCAAGACGGGTGTTTTGGTTGAAATAGAGTAGGGTCCAGAAGTAAACTTAGTAGGGAGAATTTTACTATCTTGGCGAGATTGTGAAGCCTTTGTGTTCGATTTCAACATTAGGATTATCGTATGATAGATCAAAATTACGATTAAGCGTTATTTTTTATATTGCAGAGCAAGCTTGGTGTCTGGACAGCCGCACAAAGTCAATAATAATTTGACAAGTGACATGAAATTTAATTATATATTATGTTCATAGGCGTATGGAAAGTCACTGTACAAGAGGTAGGAGGTTTTGGCACAGAATTGTTTCCTTAATGACAAACAACTGTGCCATGGGGATTTTGTCCTGAAAATGACATATTTTGCCAAAAAATCGAAAACTTTTGCGGAGATAGAGCTGGCGTCCCCATATTGCTTGCCTCATACGCCTAATTATGGCACTGCTCATACGAAAACTGATAATTATGGACACAAATAGATTTAGTATGGCATCTTCGATCTCGCCACGTAGAACCAAATTTGCGGTATGTACAACCTGTTTTCAACATTTAAATCTTTTCGGTGGGCCGAGATCTCTCTACAGCATGCATCTGGATGAAATAAAATCATTTTGCTTTTTGGAAACTTCCGAATTGCTGAATCATTTATGCAGAATCGTTTTAAGAGCCAGTCTTAGAATCAAGCACAGAGCAAAAAGTGGTGTTCATGGGTGGGGGAAATGGATGGGAAACATTTCCCCTAAGTTTTGGTTGAAGATGATATCCCTTTCCCCCAGCCCAAGTATTTAGTGGACCGCGGTGGTAGTTTTTAACTGAGTGACCGTACGTGACAACACTGCCATCTTTCGTTAATAAGGAGTTTTTCACTATCTCGGATGTTTTCTAAAATGCATGACAACCATACATCGACATTCATATACATAAGTACGTTTTCGTGTACGTATATGCATAAAACTCACTACTATCCATTTATACGTACATCATTGTGAACAACCTGTCCCCCAATGTCCAACACATGTCGCGGCCATTGTACAGGAGCAACAGCTTCCAAGAAAGTGACGTCACAATCCAAAATGTCGTCATTCTCCCTTAAAAATAAAAAATACTAAAAGCAAGTTCCTCTACCTACGGTCTTTTAAACGATTAACCTGTCCGCCTCATATTTGAAATTCTTCTTATGAAATTGGCCTCCCACAATGCTTTTCCTCACCGACCTATCAAACTTTAACCTACCCTACAGGTGGGCATCTGTGTCTACATCTGACCAAAGCAATTTGATTTTGGTCCCTCTGAAATCAAACAGAATAGCTGAAACTCAAACTTTTTTCGTTAGTTTTTAAGGATATTTGTTTAGTCAATCAACACCCTGACGACGTCTTCGTTATTATGAAACAACCGCTTTCAAATGAGACGGTTAGCGAAGCCTCTGAGATCAATTTCTCTAATTTATGCCATCCCTTTCTTATTATCCAAAGCATCTTTCAAATCTTGCTTTAAAATGTCAGAGTTAATGAAAAATCATGAATTCATACAAAAGCAGTTTACACCAATTAAGCCTGATGCATCAGTTAGGATACCAAACGCGGCGTTTCTACGAGGATCAACGGAAGGATGTTCAAATTACTTTCAATTTCATCTCATTTGAAACAATTTTGAAGTTTTTACGTTTTTTTGGTTGTGACGTCATACTTTCAATGTGATATTTTTCATTGTAATCCACGTTCGTCCAAAAGGCAACAAGCCGACTGACGTTTTCAAAGAGTGTTATCGTGAGAAGTAGCAACGTTACGAATCGAATATTGTGTAGGACAACCGGGCTTAAACGAATAATTCAAGAAAATCACTCTCCGATTGATGTTGAAATTTTAGCACAAATGGTTTCACACTGTATATACCATAAAAGACGTAGTAAGCGGGGTGGGGCTGAGGGAGGGGAAAGGAGGAGGGGCTCAGTCAAAATATGGACAGAAGTGTGCTTCATCCCCCTTTCTGAAAGGACTAAAACCCGTTATTTGTTTTCTCTGTATAAAATGTCAAAAATTTGCAGTAATTGTCCTTAAAATTTGACCAATATATTGCAACAAATTACATCTGAGGACCCTCAAATATTCGAAAATTTCCCAAAGGAAGGAGGACACTACCTCCTCTTAGACCTATCTCCAGACGGTGGTCCGAAACAACATTCAGCCCCCCACTCCTCCATCCTACAGAGAACAGCTTCCTACGCCTGTGTATACTACAGAAACATAAACATTCCAATGACCACAGGGAATCAACATTTTCGCTTAGACCAGGGAGCTGTTTAGACGTACTGACATGCAGAGTTCTAGCTAATGCAACGCTATGGTTTACTTTAAAAAAGTTTAAGAGCGAAGATAAAAAAAGTCACTCGTCAGATCTCTTTTATGCGGCCTTTCATGGATTTATCAAATATCAACAATAAAAAAACTTATAATTTATAAATTCTGTAGCCAGCATTAGCCTAATTAAGAACGAGCTAGTCTGATAAAAAGAAGATGAAATTGAAATTCACACTGTTCTGTAAAAAGTTTTCTTAATTGGATGTGTAATGTAAAGATCGCACTTGAAGGCTTAGTTTACAGTCTAGGAGCGTGTAGAGCGTCCTACTACATTTAACAATTACATGCATTCTAAAGTTAAACCCGATCTCCACAAGTCGAATTACTACTTTCAGACATAATAAGAATCCGAAAAGGCTGTAATTTTTGCAGGATAGTTAAGCACAACATATTTTCCAAAAAAATTAAATTTGTTTTAATATCTTGGTCAGGGCTAAAGAAATGTGTTATTGTTATTTAACCAAGAAGAGTCACGGATGGGCTTTCAGGTTCCAAACTAGGAAAGTAATTAATCTTCTTCAAAAAGTGCGTCACATATTTGATATCCCAGAATTTGGTTGGTCGTAACGGCCTATCTAAGCTGCCACAAAGGGTACCCCATCTCTGAAGAAATTTATTTGTCTATGAAATCGTGGAATAGGGCATTAAATAACTAGCTTGAGACTAATTTATTATTTGTTTTAACTGGAACACCGGGTGAGGTCCATCTGGTGACTGCTTTTAGTGGTATGCGTCACTTTTTGGTAACTGCTTCAACGGGAGGCGGTATTGGAAAATCCGCCCCTCAGGTTTCTTGCCCACTCTGGTACCCCTTATTATTACGAAATAAGACAATATACAGCTGACATACATAATTGTGCCCAATTATTTTTCCCCGCCCTTCATTTTTAAAATCCTAGTATGGGCACTGGGCAGGGCGGAATCGAAGGACTGGGGACTGCAACCCCCAACGCTCTCACTTTGCAGATTTATTGTCATAAATCGTCCAACATTGCTAAGAAAATAGCAGAATTCGGGAGTTGAATGTTTCAGCCTCCCCCAATCAAAGACACTTTCCGATGGCAATGTTGTGTACTTGCAAAGTGTTTGTGATATGTCCAATTTTGTCATTTCGAAACAAGAAACAAGTACTGCATGTGATCATAGGTGTACGAGGTGGGGCAGCCCCCCCCCCCAAAAAAAATAAATTTCTGAGGCCGAAAATTGGGGCAGAAAGAGATGAAAAGTCGGGCACAGAATAGGTGCAATTCCGGCAGAGATGAAGTAAAAGTGAAAACTTTTACCGTATTGGACTAGGTAATGATTGATATTCGGATCACTATATCCTAATTAAATTTACCCAGGGTGTGTTCATGACGAAGGATTACGAGGGGGTTGGGGACTGCGTGACAATAGTTTCTCATCCAGGCAAATCTCTCTCGCTCTCTTTGAAATGTATACTCTTATTAAGGCAACCTTGTTATAAACAAAGCACTAAATTTCAGGCAAAAGTGCCACCCTCCTCTTAAAATTAGTTAATTGGGAGGGGCATTGTTAAAAAATCACTTTTTAAAGGGACTTAAGCTAATCCCGAACTGTGCTTTATTTGTCCTTATTTCTTTTAATAATGCAGTAGGCTGATAGGAAATACTAAGTGCATGATGAGCATTCTACCAAACTCGGGTCTATAATTTAACTGTACCATATAACTTCAATTCCAATTTTCATCCTATGGCCTTGAAATGAACTTGAACCTGTAATTGTCGCCGTATTGAAATTTTAAGTATCTCTGAATTTGATTAATTTGGGACCAAGTAATTATTCTTGATTAATTATTTTGGTTGCATGGCGACTTTAGCTTAAAATCCATTTTCCCGATCTCTCCTTACCATTCTTGAGTAATTCACTAAATATCGTCTTCCGCGAAGAAGTGTCAAAATATAGAAACTTAATTTTTTTTACGTCCGCAGCAACTTATATTACTTTCAACTACTTCTATTTTGCCTTTTGTTCAGTGGAGAACAATTATGCCTTCTTTTCACTTAAAACAGCGCATTACCGTTCTTCACTTGACAGATACAGTTGATTAACTGATAAATGATTTCTTTTTTATTTTCTCACGGATGAATCTTTATTTTCTCTGTAGATGGGAAGTTCAGATACATGATAAGGTACGGGAGGAACCCGCCAGCTGGAGATGGACTCATCCCTATTGAAACGGAGGTTGACGAAGATGGCTATATCTTTCCGATGGACAGACTTATCAATGCACTTATAATGAAATATTCACAACAGCACGGAACCACAGATGAACAAGAAATATTCTGAAATCTCCGTCACAGATCAAAGGAACAGTATATAGCGTTAATTGAATATCGTTCGCTTTGCGACAGAAGCCTTCGGAACAGTTCTGTCGCAAAGCGACAGAAATGAGTCTGTCACAACACACGTCCATGGATAGAGGACTCTCCATTCTGCCTCAGGATGACGAGACCGTGTCCAGTTCAGAGGACAGAAGAAAAAATAGAAGCCATTTTGTCACTTTACTTTGTGATTTTAAATATTCGACAAAATTACGATCTCAATCGATGATATGACGCCATTGAACAAAGTGGAATCTTGCCCCCAGATCTATGCCTTCTGCAATTAATGTGACAATTTTCAAAGAAGTTATTGCTATGTCCCATAACCATATGAAATATGTAGGCTATGTCTAGCACGATAAGAAATAACTTTTTTAAGAGTGAAATGCACGCTTCCTTTGAACTAAAAATTCAGTTTAATGGACAAGTTAACCCCATGTTTTTACTCTTATATGAAGGACACTCAGTAATCAGTAATTTGACTGCAAGAGTAAGCAGTGTCTCTCCGTAAGAATGGTTTAGCCTTTATTCAGTACAGCTAGATCATTTCCAAAGTTGTATAGAAAGGAGTTCAGTCAGTTTATCACTGTTTTCGTGCATTTTTAACAATGTTATGGCAAAGTCATGGGCCATCCACATCAGCAAACATGGTGATTTTAATTGCCATGGCATTTATATTGATTTTCTTGCTCCTTTCGGCGATTTGTTAGGGCGATTGTGTCCAACATACACAAAAACAAACAGGTTTTGCCATGTGGTTGGCTAACAGCTTCAAAGTTGTATTACGTTTAGGAGAACATTATGACAATTTACATTTGTTTAATTGCTATTCGATTCGAAACGCTTAATTGCAATGAAGTCCTGACTGCACCAGACAAAAATCCTAGAATCAGCTTTACTTAAAACACTTTCATTACTGTTGCCATGACAACCAGACTGGAATCTAACTTATGACAGATTTCTTGTTTTATTTTGCATGATAAACAAGTGATTTGGGAAATCATTTTGAAAACTTTGAAACTTTATAGCTTGGCTTTTACATCAGTTTTCTTGATCATTCTTATGTTGACGAATGCATAACAACTTGGTGTGATCTATTAAAGTGCATAATCAAGTGACGATGTAGGATAGGCTATGTAGCCTACCGAAATAATAATGACTAAATCGATCGGTGAAATCTCTGTTCTCCGGAGAATAGAGTGGAAGTGTACTTTACAGAGAGTTAACTGACCGATTAGTAAGTCATAATTCAATCAAAACGTTATGAGACCAGAATAATTCTGAGATAAACTCACGATCTGGCTTGTTTTTTTTTTTTTTTTTTGTTTTTTTATTTTCGTTTCTGGACATAGCTCAGGTTCCATTGTGCATACACTGTAAAAAAATGTGGGTACCTGCACAGAAGGAAAAAAATAAGGAAAAACAAAAGAAAACGGAAAAAGTTCTGTCAACTAGTTTCAAAAAATTGACACCACTTTATCCGTTTTTTCTTTTGTACTTTATTTTTTCTTCTGTAAATGTACAGACATTTTAGACATTTTTAGAGTGTACATGCAAAAGCACATCGTTGCCAGATTATTTTAAAAATTCGTTGAGTCAGTCACACATGGTAATAAAATGTACCCTCTGTTAATTCAAGCTTATGAAAATGAAATTATGCTTCCTCGAAAAGATGAATAGGACAACCAAACTTGCTGTATAAAGTGTTCTATGATTATATCACCTACTTACGGTAGACCTACATTTTGGTTTGGATGTTTTGTGCATTACAAGCTCCAGGGAATGATTGTGAATCTGACCTTGTTAGATGTAGAACAGATAACGCCATTAATACCTTAATTTTCCTTTCTACGTTTGTGATACGTATCTTAATCGAATCTCCGACTCTACAAAAGAATAGATATAGAGTTGTTACAAAGAGGCTGCGAAGCGTATTTTCATAAATTATCTACTAAGAAATGATGAGTTGTTTCAATTGATATGCACGAAAGGACCTATAAATAGAACTTATATCTTCCTATGACGTCGGATATGTTACATCCAATTCAATTAAAAGAATTGAAAAGCATTTTGGTTGGATTTCGAATCACAAATGAGCAGCATTTTCCAATCAGGTGTTCTATCTCGCTACATCTAATTGAATTGGTTGCATAATGTTGCAATTTTCCGATCCAAGGTCAACGTATCATTTTGCTAAACAAGATGACAAATAAACCTAGTTTCACAAGAAAAATATCTTTTAGTTTCTAAGTATAAACAGTGTTCTAAGCGTGTTAAGTCTTGATTGAGGGCGGGATTCTTTACTGAAAGGGCATGTGCCCACGTTTTGTCACATGCTGGGGTTTCTTGGTTGAATTTCGCCTCCCTCCACAACCCCCTTCTCTCGAAATTTATATCATAGACTGAGCGTAAAATAATTTTGAAAGATGTGAAAATATCGTTGAAGTTAATCGGCAAGCTTGAAGTATTCTTAAGCTTGCGAGATGATGAAAATATTAAAATGAGAGACATGATGATTCTGTGAGTACAACCTGAAGACGAATCTGACGGCTGATCTGAGCCTAATATGTTTCGGCTTTTGAATTTCTTGACAGAAACATGCTGTTCGCAGTTGAGGACACAGGGTTGACGACACAGATGTGGTTACGACTGCGGTTATGACTCTAGAAGTCAAATTCCACAGGACCTTTATGTTTGTGATTTTGATTCTCTCTGGCGAAATTAGTTTTTAGCCTACATAAGTATCGAATTACTAATTATAAAAACTAACTGGATAGAATTGCGTTAGCTTCATTGTACAAGTAATTACTAAAACAGAGGCGATTATTATGTCTTACTGCTAAAAGCGCACAGTTGGATTGATTTCAGGGTTTTTAGATTTTTTGTGACTAAAACGTCCAAATTTGGCATTTTATATGGTCAAAAACCGCCAAACGAAAATTCGTTGCCATTAACACTCCAATTGCTTAAATATCATCAATATGTTTTAAAACAGGTCTATTTTTAACAAACACCGACAGAGTTAATACATCCAATTTTGATCTAAGTGTGAATGTATTTTGCCACAGTCTTCTGCAAAAATTGTGAAAAAACATGCATATTTAAAGGCAATAGGCAGTCGCCCCAAAATTTGCTTTAAAAACCAGCAAACTCTTGCAAATCTCCGCTTATTGCATTGAAAGCACCTCTGAAGACGTTTTTAACATAACTATTACAAACAACAGATAAAGCAAGGAGAAAGTCTCCTTGAATTTCACAATTCACTAACAAAAATATTGTCACATGATCAAAATAGGCCATTCATGAACTAGAGTGATCGGCAAACTAACTTTGATTGGGGTGACTGCATTTTCCCTTTAAGGGAAATTGCCAATCAAATGAAAAAAAAAACGCCAAAAAATACGCCAAAATGCTGCTTGGCGTGCATTTTGAAATTCTGCACGTTAACACCATCGAAAAACGCCGAATTCAATGCTTTTGGCGTTTAGAACACCAAACTGGCAACCCTGATTGATATGATCGTCCCATGACAACGGGATTCTCTAATAAGGTACCGTCGGGTTTTGCCATTTCTCCCATAAGACGTACCGATATTCTGCAGTGGTTGTTTGATCAAGACAGTCTTCTAAAACATTGCTCAACAGTTTTATGGATTTGTCCCTTCAGACCGCAAGAGAAGCTTGATGAATGACATCTGTGGGTTTGCTCTATTTGTGTTCCTCCCTCGTGATCCCGGCACCTTTTTTCTTGAGGTATAGATAATGGCGTACAAGAAGGAATGGTTTAACTTTCCATGCTTCCAACAGGCGCGATTTGCTCTAAGAAAGAAAAATAAAGTTCATCACACCCTGACAGCACACAAAACGAACTGTTATATCGCAATACCACCGCAGGATAACATGCACTAACGGCAACTTCTATTGGTCAAATGCCTTTACGCGAAAACTGGGACTTAGTTAGTGGAACATTTATCCTTGTTTTCATGAGAGGAAATTTGGATTTACAAATGAGAATTCCTGGGTGATAAATAATCGGCCAAATAATGTGGTATTCTGTCCTTGACAGCACGATACATGAAGTGAAAAAGAGACTTGGATAAACAATCAGTGTCCCCCCCCCTTTCGAGGCGACGGTAACCCTCTCTCAAGTAAGGCAGTTTCTTTGATAAGAAACTCACATTTTCGGCTCGTTTCGCGTGCCGCAGATATCCGCACACTCAGTTTCTTCCACACGCTGCATATAGGTAAACAGTGCCAGTCCATCCCGCCCCACCCCGACCCCTCCCTATCAAAAAACCCCAAGGTAGACCTGCACAGTTCTCTGTTTAGGTTGAGAATTGACTCCATAATCGCATAGTCTAGTATTCTCTTATTTTTGTTGTATGACACGGTAAGCGACTCACGGTGGGAGGTGGGGGGGGGGGGGACAGGGTTGACCGTCTCATTTGGCATATAGGGTGGATAATACACTGCATGTTGTTCTCGATAAGGGTCAACCGCCTCAAATTCCTCAATGTGTACCTAAAATTTTCGCCCGCTTTGCTTAGTCTGCAATTCTCAGATTTTCCTAAAGCCAGCTAAATCAGCACAAACTCCGTATATCATTTATAAACTTACATGATGCAACTTATGCTCTGTCGTGAAGTTGTACCGTATTGTAAAAAGGACATTTTACAATCCCCTCGTAGGCCCCGACGATCCTGTTTGGATTTCGGATTGCTGGCCCCACTGGGTACCTTGATCAGGTAAATCCTGCACCAGCCCTAGTATATAATCATTTTCGGATAGAAACGATTAGCCTGGCTCTATATTTTTAGGTAAGTACCACATCTAGTTGGGCAGGGGATGGCGCAGAGGGAAATCTGGGGAATTCCCCTTTGCGTGATGCTGTAGCGCCACCACCCGTCATCCTAGCATAAAAAGTTAAGGTGAATAATGACTTTAGCACTAATGTAAATGTGTTAGTTAGTTATTTAGATGAGGTTTAAGTTGGGCCGGCCACGGCCTTTTTTCCAGTTGTGGCTCACTGGCTTGTGAATATGAAACAAGATACCATGACGTGTCTAATGAGACTATCAAAGGAAGGCACGTTCATCTTCAAATTATACCCAAACAGGAAAGTATTCAAAAAAGGGTCTGTTCCATTCCTTTCTACGGCAATGTACCTTTTTATAAATATTACCATAGTGCCTAAATTCCATCAAGGGGCCTTGCCTTTATTGGACCCCAATAAAGTCTACTTTGTGGACCCTCACCCTACTCCGAATCAGTCCGGCAGCAAAACGAGGTACTGAAGAGGACTAAATAGCTTTAAGGGGGAAATATTTGTTTAGAAAAGCAACATAAACTAAAATTCATTAAAGCAATGGTAATGGTAATTTTTAATTTTTGTAATTGGCAAAATTTTTTCTAGGGAGTGGGGGGCTTTGTTCCCTGGTCCCTGGGCTTGCTTCGAACAGTATCAAGAATTCCCGATGCTTTATTCATTTGCCTTCTACCTAGATAATGGTAACATAAAAAAATGTTGGATTGTGGCTAACCGTGTACTTAAACAGGGACAGGCCTTGTAATGAAGAAGTCTCTAGTCTGGTTCATGTTAAAAAGTCAATGACAACGGGCCCTTTGTGACGACGGTGCTCAACGGCGGGGGCAATAATTCCTGCTACCGCCATCTCAACGGTAACCCAAGAACTCTCCTCCGAATAATTCCCACTCCAGGCAATTCCTATAGCCACCTCGAAAATTCCCGGATGGAGACTGGCCTGGAACCCCTCTCGACCGCCACGTATAACACGGATCCCTTGAACTTGGAATCGGCTAGTAGCAGTCTGCATAAGTGCAGTAATTTGATTATACATGTACTTTTATCTACAGAATGTACCCCCAAAATGCTTCTTTCTCTGCACCTATATTTCTCTTGATTTGCTTGCGCTTGCGCAAAATAACATCAGTCTCCCCACGATTACCTCTGAATTTTGTGATTTGGAAGAAGTCACTCCAGACAGGTATCTTGGAGTCATTCTTGATAATAAACTGAATTTTAATAAGCACATTGAAGAGGTAACTAACAAGGCTACTAGGCTATTAAATTTGTGGCGCCGTAACCTTCACATGGGTTATAGGGAAATCAAAACTGCTGCATACTACGCTGTTATCCGTCCCCATCTTGAATATGTTTCCACGTGTTGGAACCCATACACTAAGCTGAATATAGATAAAATTGAAGCAGTCCAAAGACGTGCAGCACGGTTCGTTTTAAGTTACTTAGTTACGGTTATAGCTCAAGTGCCGATCTTTCAACAAAGAAATCTCCCAGACTAATTAAATGGCAATCCTTGCAGCATCGTAGGGCCTTATTAGCTGATCGTTATATGTTTTACAAAATTAGGAACAACCTTGTGAACATTCCATTCCCTCCTATTATTGACCCTCCTGTCAAGCATACTCATTGTTATAACTACATACAGGCCCTGCACTCTGAGGCATTCACA
This sequence comes from Holothuria glaberrima, assembly GCA_009936505.3. NCBI lineage: Eukaryota > Metazoa > Echinodermata > Holothuroidea > Aspidochirotida > Holothuriidae > Holothuria > Holothuria glaberrima. The sequence goes on along the minus strand of WURT03027461.1, from coordinate 1,699 downwards.
TACCATTTCTTTGTTAGAAGTGTTCGGCTCTGGAATACAGTCCCCCAACAAATACTAATTAAAGGGAGAAGGCAGTCGCCCAAGTTTATTTTCAAAAATTTGCTAAATATTACAGATCTCCTCTTATTTATCTCACAAGTATTTTTTGTAATGTTTCCTGATAAAATCATTTAATATTGAAGCTAAACCAAGGAGTTATTCTGCATAAATTTAAGAAATAAGTGACAAAAATATTGTCACATAATTGATATGAGCCATTCCTGAACTAGTGTACCCTGGTACACTAACTCAAATTAGGGGAACTGCATTTTCCCTTTAAACCGTCTGTTTCATCCATCCGTGCTGCTACCTTCAACTGGATCCTCCCCTTCAGTTGGATCAGAGACCCTTCAACAAACACATGGGTCCTCACCCAGTCAGCTCATTAGAGCCATTGTCGTTTGCTTTTACTTGCACTCGATACCTTGAGGTTTCTTGGATTTGTGGTCTTGTATATAAATTTAGCACTTTTGTACTTTTTTGTGGTGGTTGTGTCTCCCATGTTGGCTTCTCAACTGTTGACTGTGTACTCTGTGGTGGCTCTCTTAGCCTTTTTGGAGTTCATGACTGAAGACTGAAGATTGAATTAGTTGAAAATGGAAAAAATGGGTTACGACAGAAATTTGACCTACCCCAAAGTTCAGGAGTTTCACGCTAGAGTAGGTGAGTAACAGCAATGTTTCACATGTCTCTAGTAATTCACAAGTTTGACTTGACGCCAATGTTAAATTTTAACAACAATTTTTTACTTGCAAAATTATGTTTACGTCAATTGAAATTTGGAACTTTCGCATTGCCAGTTAAAATTTTAAAGAACACTGCTTACCATTCTGTACTTATATTTTGTTGATGACATCATACGATGTTTCATCGTCAACGAATAAGGTAAATATGCGAACCATTTGATATCGTCATATCTTCGTTTCGAGGCCATGCGATGTTATTGAAATCCAAACCATTGCAGTTATATACAGCGACAAACTGGAAAATATTACTCCAACCGGGATTTAGCCTACTGTAGTCACATGAAATAATTCTACCTGTTCAGATTAGTGATGGTCTTATCTTTGGGGGTTTAGAGATTACGTTTTGCCGACAGATATGATAATGCGAGCGCGAATTTAGCAGGTGGGGTCTAGGGGCCCGCCTTAGGGCACCTGGTGGGGTCCAGGGGCAAAGCCTCGGTGGGGGTCGGGGGAAGCCCCCGGAAGCTCTGAGGTTTTAGCATATCTCTGGGAGAAATATTAAGTCTCAGGATGGATATATTTTGGTTCATAATGCATCAGCAAATGCAAAATGTTCATGTATTAGGCTATTCCTCCCTTCAGGCCACTATACTTTTAAGGGGTTCGGGTCCAGGGGCCCGCCTTAAGGCCCCTGGTGAGTGGCCCCGGAAGCTCTGAGGTTTTAGCATATCCCTGGGCAAAAAAAACAAGTCTCAGGATAGGTTTATATTGGTTCATTATACATTATCCAATGCAAGTGTTCCTAATAATGTTAATGTGTTAGGCTACCCCTCCTGTCATGCCACTATACTTTAGGAGCTGAACTATGCGTTCAGCATTTGAACACAATGCGTTCAGCATTTGAACTCTATGCGTTCAGCATTTGAACACTATGCGTTCAGCATTTGAACACTATGCGTTCAGCATTTGAACAC
>WURT03027440.1:0-10685 GCA_009936505.3 Holothuria glaberrima | reverse complement strand
CTATTTGAACGGATTCGTTTCAAATCTGAACCGGACGTTTTTAGAGTGTACTTTGTTATTTCTGTAAAACAAACAAACAGAATATTGGGTCTTCAACTAGGAAACAAAGAGCCGGAATGAGAAACATTTACAATCGTGAGTTAACAAGAGAGCAAAATTATTGAAAAGAAGCCATGGAAAATTGTATGCAGGGGGGAGCCATTGGCAGAAAAAGCCTTCAAGAAAGTTATGTGGGCATTTTTTTCACAAGCAGTCAAGCATACTAGATTTGACTCACATACAATAACAACTAATGCCCTCTTGAGGACAATACCAGCTCAATATTGACTAACAAAGCCCTAAAATAGATTTTTGTACTTTAAACATTGTAGTAAAGTGAAAATTTGACCTTTAGGATACACAAAACTTCATTAAAAACGAACGTGGGTAAATCTGATGTATTTGTATAGCCTAATTAAATACCAGTTAGCATCAATGAATTATGAGTTGGCTGAAATTGTCTTGCATTCACTGTGTAGAAAACCAATGAAAAACTCTAATGGGAATTTTTTGCCAATTACCATCATTTTGGGGAAAAATATGAGTTTCATGATTTTGTGTATTTCATATTTTTAAATATTTTACTACAGTATCAGAGAAGCATAAAATTTTATTGATTTCACCTTAAGGTACTGGCAAATAAAAGTTGCAAAAAACAAAGAAAATAAAGGCATTCTGTAGTAAAAGATTTTGAATATCTTAAAGTTAGAATTATGTAGGCTATGTTATTTTTAATTGGGATTTTTACAAGTTATTTTTTAATATAGGATTTTTTGAAAGTATAAGAACAGAAGACTTAAAAATCCTTAGAGCATATTATTACATATTAGGCGAATACAACTCTGTTACTCGTTCGCTAAAAGCACCAAATTTATAATTTACGTAAAAAGAAAGAAATTTTGTAAAATACCTACTCGTACGGCACTGTAGTATGATTCAAATTCGACTTGCTCGGACTTCTTAGTTTAGAGACATTCTGAAGAAATCAGTTATACAGGTTATACAGAGATTTGCCTGGTGGGTGTTATGTCCTGGCAAAAGAAGTCTTCCCCCTCTTTTTGAACTATTCCCCTTTCGTCATTTAGACATTGTGTATACAAGACAGTATGTAGTTCTTGACGGCGCCCTCCCCCCCCCTCCCTCCCTCAACCTGTTTTTGCTCTTACAGGTAGATAATTTCACTTGTAGCTCAAAATTTTAGGCGTACTTTAAGGAACTTTGGTTTTTTCAGTTTTTGAAACTTCTGTTCCAAACAGGGGCATCGCTAAGGGGATGCGGGGGAGCTTCAACTCCTTACAAATTTTCAAATCGCCGTCTGTCAGTAAAATTGTGTGGCCTGTCGGGGAAAAAAGGCCACTACTTTTCATAATTCATTTACTTTATCAGCGAAACATGTTTTATTTTGGACTATGGAAATGTCGAAAATCTTTACAATCACAAGATTTCCCAAAAATGAATTAGAGTCGGTTGGGGAACATTAATTTGGATATATTTCACAGTATTGGGCAACGATTCTGTTTTTCGTAGAATTATTATTTCTTAATGCATCAGTAATCACCAATTAAGAAACTTTCTATGTTACTGGTGTTCACCAGAACATTTTCGGAAAGCCGTTATTTTTTGAAGATATCCAGTTGGTTGGGTACACAAAAGTACTATCAGAATTTTTATCACAAACGAGAGAGTCCGTCCAATACTGTAAAGAAAAAGCCTTTGGAATGTAATGCAACTGAACGTGACTTGCTCGCCAGGATCGAGTTTTATGTAGTGGTGGCCAGTGGCGTCGGGTCGCAGTATGATAATAGGTTAACCATGCACGCAGTACACAGCCAGGGTGGATATAAGCAGGGAGGTGTTCCCTGAAATAAGTCTATCTACAGTTCATCGATCACAAATGGTCCCCACCATGTCGACTGTCTGCACCTGTCGCTTAATTTCCCAAAAGCTTCTTTATTGATACCGGTACATAAAAATCAGGTCGTAGCAGTGTCTAAGACAAACGCCACACACTGCCACGACGGGACTCAACTGTGACAACATTCGCCACCGACATCATCACGAATATCATACATATGTGATATGACCGACGTGTTCAAGACAAGGACCGGCTGTTGGATGGCAATGGGGACCACCAGTCTGATCGGGAACAAAATTTGGCGCTTACTATATATATATATATATATATATATATATATAGTGACCCGTTTGCCACCCGACTGGTTTTCAACGCCGTGTAACAGTCTCGTCGGTACAGTGCGTGCCGGCTTTAATGAGCCATTTTCAACTTACTCCGATTGTGAAGTCAGAGCACGTTTGCGTTGCTGTTAACACTTAAAAGCCCGTTCATTTTGTATTGCAATGACTGCAAAGGATGCCCGCTTTCCGACTGAGCGATTTACCTTCTGTAGACGAAGTAAACCAGAACAAACAGCGGCGCTACATCCCAGATCTATTCTCAGTTCAAACAGTTGTGCTACATATGCGTTTGCCATGTTATCAAAGGCGTAAATCCAAAACGCAGAATAGACCGTTGCCCCCAAGCCAAAGACTGAGGGCACTTTTGGCGCGTTTAGCACACTTTCATCATATAAGCTAAATATCAAATTATTAGTTGAACTAGGACAGGCGTCACTTGGATTATTGCAAAATCCTGTGTAATCTCTGTGATTGTCCATCCTCCCAGCCTGCAAACTCGCTCAATCACAAAAAAAATCAACTGGTTGTTGGCCCTAGCTATGAAATAAAATTTGCAGACTGTGACAGTGGCGTAACTCCTATCGGCTCGGACCGTGCTGAGCCGGGGTACACTGATGCACAGAAAAAAGCCAGGCTTAGTAAATTCTTGAGGTCTAAGAAATTGGGATTGTACCTGCAATATTACTCGCTTCAGGAATGGAAATGAGCATTGAGTTCTTTGGACATATCTGCAACCAAAGTATCAAAATTTTCGAGCGCTCCGCGCGCATGCAGCTTCACCGCCTGGCCGTGTTTCAATACCGTCTCAAACATGTTTGCATTATTCAAGGGCGAGGGTTATATACAACCACGCCGATTGTTCTTTTGCATTGGAGTCATTATAGAGGAGCAGGGCATTGCAAGAATGCAAGGTAGTGGAATTCAGGGGAAGACTTGCCTTTAAATTGGCTGATGCATTTTTTAGGAATTTAAAGTGTCTCAGTGCAAAGTCTGCACGCAAATTTTGTTAAGGGGAAGATTTTCGATGCAAAATTTCCGCGCGCTTCGCGCACATTCATCACGGCACACCTCCATATAACTATTATTGGGGCAACGATACATTATTGTAACCAAAACACTTTTCCGAAAAAATGTACAATCCGACATCTTCAGGAACCCCGCATCAGTAGAGAATCTTATAGCAATTTTATGGTATGAGTAGCATATACGGTAGTATTTGCAGTATGTATTTGTCGTTACACATTTTTTATAAAGAGTGCCATGCCACAGCCAAAATATCACTACATAAAGATAACGTCTATGCATGTAATTCAGAACTAAAAGATTTGCCTAAGATACCTGCATTTTGCATCTAAGCCAACTTAAATTTACAAAAATTTCTCAAAATGCACAATTTACTTTGACCTTTTGGCCAAAAGTATCTAGGGGGCTTAAAGCACCATCTTCTTTAGTGCCCCCAATCGTCAACCTCTGGAGGCGCCACTGGACCTACTGATAGGGGACCTTTTGGGTCCAGAAGCGGGGGCCCCCAGTCTCATCGTTACGCCGCTGATCTTCGTTTAGATCGTAGTTACTGCTAAGTGCAGATAGTTAACTGTAATTTAACATGTAGCCTAGACAAACATCACTACAACATCTGTAAAAGTGCTCTTTCGGCTCGCTTCTCGCGCTTTCATCTAATAACTTAATTGTCTCATTTTAACTTCCGGTAGCACAATGGTCTGCTTAGTGCGTATTCAAAGGTAATTATATGTGGTTTATAAAGCTAATAATTTTATAAATACCCAGGGCCTTCGGAGGCTTTCATCTGATCCGCCACAGGGGCCATTACCAAAATGGGGCTCCCCGGTGGGCTCAGGGACCTCTGAGACTTATACCAAAAACGACCTTATGTTCTTATTTCATGAGCGGTACAGGCCCGTAACCAGACAAGGTACTGAAGGGGGCGAAATGGCTTCCAGGGGGGAAGTTTTCAGGAGGGTTAAATGTGTAAAAATGTATTAAGTCAACGTCAACTTGAAACTTCCTCGTAGTGAAAAAATAAAAATTCAGGGGGTCTTCTCCCCCTTGCCTTCCCTGGCTGGAGCTGGATTTGTTCTAACAAGTCGACCTTGACTTTGTAGCAGACAACTTGAAACAAAATGAGCCACGGTCGAACCGACACTGCCATATTTGGAACTTTGTTTTCCGGTTGAAATTGCATTTTGATATTTTGTATTTTGAACAATAGAAAGTTCATTACTTTGGTTGTTTTTTACAACTTGATCTTGACAATATTGACCAACTAAGGGTGAAATTAACTACAAATTATGTTTTTCCGGTAGTGGAATTTTATAAATATAAAATACATAAACATCAAAAAATCATATCAAAAATCGTTTATAATAACCAAAAATGGTGTCAATTGTTTCTCACTGGGTTTTATTTACTAATAACTGCAAGGCCAATATAATGCAAGTCAAATTCAGTTATGCTAGCTGATATTTAATTTGGCTTAACAAATACATCAAATTTTCAACGTTCTTTAGTGCAAAAATTTTCAACTAAATGATTTTTAGGGAATAAATAATGGAGTTTCATGTACCATAAAGGTCAAATTGTTCCCTTTATCACTTTGGAAAAAGTATAATAATGTACTATAAGGCTTTGGAGTCAATATCGAACTGATCTTGTTCCCATGAGAAAAGATTTCTCACATTGAAAGTAATGTACATCATCGTTGCACTCTTTTGTAACATTTTGTGTTTTTCGTGCAATGTTCTAAAAATGTGATAGAAATAAATGTTCATAAAGACAATTTATCAAATAAATTTATTGTGGTTTTTTATTTAGTATGAGGTGGTGGACTATTGGCTGGGTGTTGGACACTCGGGCCAAGGATTATACTGTTGCCTCCTTAATGTTTCCGTTGTATCTTTGGGTAAAATGCTTTATCCCAATTCTTTCTCTCACTAGGGTTAAATCAGTCAATGAGGTACTTTTTCACGGGAGCGCAGTTAAAGGGATTAAAGGGAAGAGTAATTATAGTTGAGGTGGGGTAGTAATTAAAAGTTGTACCATTGATCACGATTACAATAAAATGCCAATATTAAAGATGACCTGTCGTCTCGTAACAATCCAAGAAAACCGTATGCTGGATTTTTAATGACGTCACAGTATGCCCTTTTCTTGACTTCGATTGCAAGCCGATTCGATACACCATCGAAAAATCATTGCTATGTATATACTGTACATTGGGTCGATACATAGTCAGTGTAACCCGACCTCGATGGCATGCATATTACGGCCATTCATACCCCTGACCTCGAGGGGTATGAAAGGCCGCCGCCTATTATGCATGCCACCGAGGTTGGGTTACCCTGACTAGTCGATATGGTGATAGCTGATTGATCCGTTACAATCATCGGTAGTTTCGACTTTCATGCCATCCAAAGTGGGGGCGAAACAGGGTTTCCGCTCCCACCATCGAGAGTGGGGGCGGTCGCCCTTTCTACCCCCCCCCTTTCCTACGCCTATGCCAGAGCTATAATTTAAGCACCCTTACTAAATCTTTAATAAGGAAGAAAAACTTTTTTGACATTTCATCCCTTTTTGTTCTCCAAAGTATGTGATTTGATGGTAAGAAAAATCACGGTAATTAAAATACGGTTCCAAAAACCAAAAAAACGGCACAATAATGATCTGATCTGGTTAGGGAACAACGTACGTGGAAAATATATTGTTGAGTATTAGTGTCTTTGCAGTATATACAGCCGACTGGTTATCTTTAAATATATACCGGTGTGAATAAAAATGCAAATATGTGATTTCTAGTTGTGAGTTAGAGTGAGGGGAAAGTTAGCTCCTAGTATGAATACAGCAATGTCAATTCGTCCCTCTGTGTCTGTGTTCGAATAAACCAATGAGTGACTGTTCGTTGCGTTTGCCCGCATCTCCTAAGCATCTTTACAAACATTACTAGTGCTGTATTGCAAACTTTGTGGTCTTATTAATTAAACTTATATTGCACAACCAGCTGCGCAGGCTACAACATTTAGTTGGTGTATAATGTTCTATTATCCTATTAAGTTTTGTATGAACCCTTAGATCACTAGCGTAAATAAACACGATTTTCGAAATAAATTTGACTCTTATGTTTTTTTCCATTAGGTGATTTAGAGAATTTTAGTATGGCTATATATTACTGTATGTCGAATGAGATGTTTGTCTAAAAGAAATGAAGACCAATGATTCAAATTGTACCCTCGGAAGCCGTGCCGGTAGTTGTTACAGCAAAAACAACGTTTAACGCACAATACTCTGAGGAATAAATATCCATGCATGCCTCTTTGCTAAAAGGGAAATGTAGTAATACAATGCTCACCTCTCTTTTGTCGATGAACTGCAAGTAACTTAGCTGTTCCAACCCATCGTCGGGAATCATAATCCTATTATATACATCTGTACATCAAGCACAGAAAGAGTGCATATAATCTGGTAGATTTGTAGCAAAGTTTACCTTAACCTCAAAAATTCCTATTTTGTTTTTTAGTGTTTTTGTATTTCTTGACGTGTGTAATTTATCCATGAAAATGTACTAGAATTGTCTAATGCAAAGTGTCAAAATGAGGTCAATCCAAAATGGCGGCTTCTAAAGTTTCACCTAATTTATTTACAAGAAAGTCTATGGGATGTACTTTCATTGGGATATTTGTGCTTGAAAATGTTAGTAACGATTATTTTAAAACAAACTTTTCAAATAAGCTCAATTAACTGAATGATGACATCACAATGACAAATTGACAATTGACAAAATTCCATTGGGATCATAATATGGTTCTATTCATGGAGCAATGATGAACATAAGTAACCTTACTTTGCAGAAATTTGTGCCAAATGAAATGATCTCAGTGACATTTCAAGTTGTAAAGCTAAGACATGTAAAGACAACAGCCCCAATGGCACTACACCATATTTTCAAAAAAAAAACTGCCACACAAATTACTTGTGAAAGCTCATACTACCTTTTCAAAGGATTTAGCTTAATAACTGACCATTCATTTGTGGATTGGTTTTTTACTTAATTTAAATACTGTGGTGACAATTTTGCATTGGCATGATTTTCTTATTTAAACTAGAAATGCTGTAGAATGGATTTTTTTACTTCTGAATGTCATTTGTTCTCTACCTCTTTGGGTATACATGCCCCTACCAAATATTAGAAGGCCAACATTATAGAGCTAATTATTATTTGGCTTCAGGTCTGTAATCGGGAGGATCCATGGTCAAACAACCTTCTTAAAGAATGAGTAGTTAAGGATCCAACATTGCTTCTGGAAATTTTTAAGACCGCTTTATACAGCTTGTCAAGGTTTCATCGAAAGAAAAACAAAAACTCTTCAAAACGCCATTAGCTTGACTTTTGCAATTTAAAAATATGACTTTTCAGCCTTTACTTTTAACTGCTTATCTCATTATTATGACTGTAAAATTCAACATTTTGACTTAGAATCTTACAGTTCTCTCTCAAAAAACGTTATTAAGAATTTAAGACCTCATTGTTTTGACATAAAAATCTCTTGAAAGCTAATGGAATATTTATACCATATTTATGACCTTCAGAGTCTAGACTTTGCCTTAAATGTTTTCAATTCCACGCTTAGTGTTAGTGTTTTTTTTTTTACTTTTAAGACCCACATTTCTGATTTGAATCACATTAACTTGAGCTTTTACCTTCTAATTTTGCCCTGTTAATAGGAGTGTGGGGACCAGGAAAGCTACGGGAACACATGCCTTCGCTTTATTTTTTTGTAAATGTGCCCCTTTTAAAACTGAAAAATTCTTTGGCTGTTCCTTTCCGAATATAAATTAATATGCTGTTTTCAAATTTGAAAACAATCTTAAGATTACCTTCCAGACCTGTACAAAGGCTTGTGGGTTCATACATCTTCACAACTTTTGTTACTTTTGCCCCATCCCTAGGGGGTCATGTCATTTTGTCCAACAAAAGGGCTGGAGATCGTAGAAAGCAATTCCATGAGGCAGTTTCTTTGCAAAAATCGGACATAAGTTTGTTACTCCAATTTTTACAAAATTGGGCGTGTGCCCTCAGCATCATGTCACATTGCTGTTTCTTAATTTTGTTGAGTTGTGTAAGGGGTGTGCAGTACAGCTTCTAAGGCGGTGTTTTTATTATTAACAAAGACAAAAAGTTACCAATATTAGAAAATGCAGGACATTTACCCATTTACCCTCTGAGACCAAGGGTGACTCTCGCTAAAGCCATTTCAAACTGACTTTCTTCATGTCAGTAGATGGGACGATGGCGTGGACAAGTAAGTTCCATGGTTACCATGTCCTCATAGAAAGAGGTAGTGTGACGATATTAACATAAGGTTATACCAAAACGGAAGAACATCTGCCTTCAAGGGTCTGTACCCTTTCACACCAACTCTTATTTCAATCATTCTTCATGGAAACCAAGGATTGACGGATTCCAAAGGGGCTTTTCCTCTTGTCCAAAGAGAAATTTATATTGCAAGGGACAGTAACACGTATCACTGCCAGCCTGTGTCATGCCACTGTTCTACTTGAAGTGACTTTTCTTAGAAGCTTGCTGAACCTGCTCGTAGAAGCGACCCGGGACACTGGGGCATTGCTCTACTTCCACTTTGCTTTGCATACAAAGGTGGACTGATTGACCTGGGATATATTGAGGTCAGCCGAATTAATTTGAGGTAAGATGGACTGGGCGAAAAATGGCTGAGTTGCGTTACCTTTGGCGAGCTAATTTGAGTTAAGTTTTGATGCAAAGTGGATCTTGTTAAGATAATTAACTGGATTGAGGTTAAACTGAGTTAGACTGGGCTGAGCATTCAGGCTTCATTTGGGCAACATAAAAGTTGAATGTAGTTCAATTTGGATTAAGTCAAGAACATTAAAATTAAATTAGTTCTATTGTCGGAAGTTTGTATTTATTCATTATTACTTTTCAGGGAAAAAAGTGGAACCTAAGTTTGGAATGATTATTCGTGCGAATTTGAGCTTCGCTTTAATACTTTTATTTTATTTTTGGTTTAACGCGATTCGGAAAGGCGTTAAATTGAAGATCGCCCGGATCACCATTCCAACGGAACAGGGGTAGCGACCACATGCGATATTAAAAAATTGTACCGAAACATTTATACTAAAATATTAAAAAGATTAATACTGAAGCATTTATACAGAATCTACTACACTGTAATTGAGATGAAGTAACTAAAGTAAATGACCTAAGTGAATCGCTGAACGCCTGGTACAAAATGCAAGCTGATACGGTCAACAAACACGCACCCATAAGAAGAAAGAGGATCAAAAGGAAATACCAACCCGAATGGTTTAACGAAGAACTAAAATTGGCAATAAGGAGAAGCGATAACGCTAAAAATACAGATCAAGATGTGTATCGATTGTGGAGAAATAAGTAACCTATATTATTGGTATAGCTAAGAAAAAATACTACGAGAATACAATTGCTCAAAATCAAAAGAATATTAAAGGTCTGTGGAAAATACTCAGAAAATTTCAATCTCATAACGGCGAAGAAACAAGTGGTATCATTGCCTTAAAAGTTAGTGATGATTGATGAAGATATAACCAATGTTATCGTGGATATTGCAGATGCTTTGAACAATTTCTTCACTTCTGTGTCAACAAAGTATACCAATTATGTGAAGAGTATGTCAAACAATTTGAATGGTAGTCTTGGCACCCTGCAAGCATTCATTAACTCCAAACTACCAAATAACGTTTGCTTTAGTATCTCTGAAATTACAGAACAGTTTGTGTCTAAATATTTAAACAATTTAGACACCACAAAAGCTACCGGTCTGGATGGAATTAGTTCCTACATGTTTAAGATGAGTGCACCGTGTGTTGTGACGAGTATCACTTATGTTATTAATGTAAGTTTAAGAAATGATATGTTTCCATCAGTGTGGAAAATTGCTAAAGTGATAAAAATATTTAAAAGTGGATCCAGCCTATAGATGTTAGTAATTATAGACCTATTTCAGTCCTGCCTGTTGTATCAAAAAATACTTGAAAAGCATGTACATATAGCTTTTTGATTATCTTAAGAAGTACAATGTGTTACTAGCTTCACAATCTGGGTTAAGGGCAAATCATTCATACGAAACAGCTCTACTAAATGTAACGGACAAATGGATGAAAGTCATAGATGAAGGAAAAATTGTCGGATCCATTTTTCTTGATCTGAGAAAAGCATTTGACCTTGTTGATCATGAAATATTATTTGCAAAAATTACAAATGTACAGAATATTCTCCTCCAGCCTATGAATGGTTTCGGTCTTATTTAACAAATAGGAATCAATGTGTTTATGCGAGTGAAATGTATTCAAATCTTACGAAAATAGTCAGTGGTGTACTCCAAGGTTCCATTCTCGGTCCTTTGTTGTTTCTTACATATATT
>WURT03027429.1:0-15475 GCA_009936505.3 Holothuria glaberrima | reverse complement strand
ACTTTTCACCGAGACACTTCAAATTATTAACAAAATACATCCGCTAATTAGAGGGTGAATCTTCTTTCTATTTATTCCTATAAGCTTTCAATTTTCACAAGATATGTCGTCCCCTAAATTCCACTAATTTGCATTATTGCAATGCTCTGCTCCTCCATAATGACTCACACGAAAAAAACAATCCAAGCTATTGTAGAAACCTCATCATTGATTAATGCGAATATGTTTCAGATGGTATTGAGAGAAACCCAGCTATTCGATGAGGCGGTACGAGCGTGGAGGGCGCCAGCATTTTTATTCTTTGAGAAGGATTTGCGAGAATTTTGATAGGAAAGACTTGTAACAAAATAGTGATTAAAATAGATTCATCATTCACTCAGAAACACACTTCATCTTACCCCCTATAGAAATCTAAAGCCTAATCGCCTTTGTGACTCATTTTAAAATTTTAGGGAGAATTTCGGAAACCGATTAGGTGGGGACATATGGCCCCATGCCGGCACCACTGTGGCTCGAAAGTGCCCATACTTTAGTGAATTCTAAATTTTAGTTAGGTGGAAAAAGAGAGCACGTTGTCTAAGAGAAGAATAAGTTGTCAACAGATCTCTTTAAGTCCACTTTTGGCTACTTTACTGTCTTCCAAAATATGTGCATGGAGTCAACAAAAACATTCTTAGACTATTACGAAATTTTTCCTTTCCTAAAGCTAAAGCTGGTTACTTGTATAAGGCTTCCTGAAGGTCTAGTTCAACTATATAAAATGGGGCAATGGCATAATGCTTATTACCTGACATCCAAATGATAATACAGAGTATGACGCCAAACACTGCTTTCGTATTTTACTAATTTTGAACGAAAATGCAGACGAACAGCTTCCAGCAATGGGAAATAGGCGGGAGGGAAGAGTTCAGGTGCAGGAAGGTAATATTAGACCTCCCTGAGGTATACCATTTCGTCAAACGCATCATTCCGGTTCCCTTATCCTTTTTATTTTGTCTCTCTTTCTTCCTTCTCTTCTTCCTTTTTCTCTTTGCCTCCTTGCCTCTCCTTATTTTCTCTTCTTTCCTCTTCCCTTTTTTAGTTTGATCAACCGTAGCGTAGTGAATATTCGTTTGTTGATATGGACTAACATGTACAGCAAGCCAACAGAAGAATACATTTTTGACAACAGTATTTTACATTTGTGGGTCACGAACTTTCAAAAGTCGCTATTTTAAAACTGTGTAAGCTAGATATCTCTAATTTGCAGATGGTATGAAACTATATAAGCTAGATACCTTTAATTTGCAAGTGGTGCGTATCTTACCTGCTTTCATATGACACCTTATCTGGCAATATGTGAACTTATGAAATGAACATAGCTCCATTAAACTGAAATAGGCGAATTGGTGGCCATTTTGGATTTCACGGTCACACTCACATTTTATTTGATGACAGACAATCAAAAAATGATAGCTGAAGACCTTGACTTAAATAAAACCAAAGTGAATTTATAAGATTTCTGAGGCAAAGTGGCAGGGAATTACACAGTCCCATATGCTAAATGATCTGTTACTTCAGATTCGTACAATACGTCAAGGCAAGAACGCATTTTTGGTAAATTCTGAATTGAGGGTGGCAATCTTTCAAAGGTCATAACTCACAAGTAATATATACTGTCTGTCTGTTATTTGCAGGAATTATGTATATTATATAGGAGCAAATTAGTGGAAAAATCAGATTAATCGATCGAAAAATGGGGTAAGCACATTTATAAAATTTCTATCTCTTGTCAAAATCAGCAAAAAAAAAAACACATTTTTGTCTATTTTTTCTTCAATATTCCACTAAACTACTTTAATTGTATATTCCTAGAAAGGAAATTGTCCCAGCTTTTATATGACACCTTGTTCGGGGGTATATGACCTTCTGGGAGGAAGACAGCTCCTCGAAACTGAAAATCCAGAATCCGTTTTTGACGCCACTTTGGATTCCACGGCCACTTCCTTCACTTATTTAATGACAGACATTCAGATACTGATAGCTTAGGAGGCTGACTAAACGAAAATCAAAGTGGATAAGAATTTCTAAAACAGAGGGGGTAGGGAGTCACACAGTCCCATCGACTGAATGTTTTATTATTTCCAACTTTTACACTACGTCAGTGGAAGAACGCATGTTTGGTAAATACTAACATTGGGGGTTGCAATCTTACAAAGACCATACCTCACAAGTTACATACGCTTTGTGTCCGTAATTTGCGGGTGTTATGTATATATATATATATATATAGGCAATTTTGTGGAAAAATCAAATGAATTGATAAAAGCTATCCTGAAATACTTGGGTTTCCGTTTTTCTTTTTTTTAATTTTAATTTTTTGTCAAAAAATTGCAAAAAAATCACACTTCTGGCTTTTTTTGTTTTTGGTCATCAATATTAGACTAAACTACTATAATTGTATATCACTAGAAAGGAAATTGTTGGCAGCTTTCACATGACACTTTGTTTGATGGTATGTGAACTTTGCAAGAGAAGATAGCTCCTTAAAACTGAAAATCCAAAATGGGGGCCATTTTGGATTTCACAGCTACACCCACCACTTACTTAATGGCAAACAAGCAAAATATGATGCCTGAGGACCCTAACCAACAGAAAAACACAGTGGACGAAAGTGGCTTATGGGGGGATGGGGCTACGGTGGCCTATGGACTATTATGTTTTGTGCTTAGCATACCCCTCTCCTGAAACAGCTTCCTATCTATACTGGGGAATGAAGGTGTGAATTATTGGTTAGTTCCACGAAAATTCTTTTAATCGTTCTGTGAGGAAAAGATCCCATTGTTGAACATTGATGTGAATGGTTGGTCCTTGTATGGAATACGCGGTGAAGTGGCGTCTTACGGGGACATCCTCTCAGTTAGCCACTGTTAAAAGGGCTTTTACAAGTGGTTAATAAAGTTAAAAGAAAATGATTTCCCCCTGGACTCGTGTCGAGAGCGCGAGCTGCCTACTGGGCTCTCGATTCAATACCTCCTCCCTGCTTAGCTTTGCTTGGTGTAAAAGAGTGCAGTTATATGCATGAAAAATGTTTTAGCACTTTTTACTAAACAAACTAATGATAGGTGTAGATCTTCAGTGAGGGAATTCCCAAAACCCTGGAGTTACGCTGCCTCGGATCTAACCCTATGCTCTGCTTTCGTTTGGTACAACGGCGCAGTTACACCAGACTATTTCCAAGCGCTGAAAGACTGGTAAAGTTAGCAATACGGGAAGGCTTCCACCTTGCCAGCAGGGGAACCACTGCAGCTGGACTTCCATCTCAAAATGTGAGAGTCATGTTTTTCCAGCCTCATATAGGACAGGGCCTAGTAATCTTAAGTTTTCTGACTATTCATGGGGGACCCTCCTTGAAAAGGTTTCTCCCTTAGAACATCAAAATAGCCATTTCCTTTTTGCATTTTAGTATGTCTGCCCTCTTTGAAAAAAAAACCAGTCCATCCCCCAACGTTATCTCCCCTTTCGGGAAGTACCTTTTCTGTCTATGGGCTTGGCATGTTATATCGTCAAACTTTTACAGCTTTCAGTATATGTTAGCTGTCGCATAACTGGCTGCATTGTTTTCTTATTGACTTTCATTACATATTTAATTTGAGCTCTTAAAGCAGTCTTTAATTAAAGTTTGTGTTTTCCATCAATCAATCAATCGTATGATGGGTTTTTGCACTTATATCTTCAATGATATCAAACTTAGTGATGATACACACATGGGAAGGGGATGGTGTTGCTTAACCTACGAGGCATGGCAGGGCGGATCTAGGGATTTTTTCAGGAGGGGGTCTGAATGCGTGATACAGGGTCGCATCAAAGATTCGAGAGAGGTGGGCAGAGTTCTGTCTAGGACGGTTTAAGTGCTGGAAGGACTATCTAAGCGGAGCGCCACCGTCAGTTGGCGCAAAGCGTACAAGAAAATTTTTGGAGTTTACAAACCCCTCAGATGGCCGGAAACGGAACTTCCCGAGTGTTTTAAGCTATATGTACACAACCTTAAAATGGGGATCTCGTGCCTGAAATTTCTCAATTTATCCAAAAAAAAAAAAAAAAAAGAAAAATTGTAATATATTTTAGATGGGTTAAGGTGATACTTTTAGATGGACAGTTGAAATCACTCTTAAATAAAGGCAAGAATCAAAAGAATTATGCGTTTTCTTTTATTTCGTCAGCATTATAACAAAGCCCTTGAACAGGATACGCAGCAATGACTGCGAACCTACAGGGCTGTCACGGTGTAACAATCGATCGGCCGTTTAAACGGTGCCTAATTCAACCAAACATTGGCCAACAACCGTGGGAGTAGTAATCTGTGCAGTTGTGGACAGATAGCATGAGTGGGCGACAGCGGTGGGGCGCGTCCCCACCAACTTTTTCAGTGGTGGAGACATGACATATCGTTTCCCCATCAATTTGTCTTGACCAAATTTTCTTATTCCCCTGAATTGGACTTTAGCGCAGTTTGATCCAGCATTGTACAAATGACATGCTATAAAAGACGAGAATTATTTCTATTCACACTGTCTCCGCTGAAGTATCACCAGTTCTCATTTTATTATATTTATCTACAGTTGTTAAGTAAAGGACGGAAACCACATTTGCGGCAGTCTATTATTGTTTTCTGAGAGAGGACCCCAGACCCATCGTATACAAAAGTCTATTTGGATTATTTGTCCAAACTAAATTTCTAAGCCATGAGATCTGAATAGGGTAAGAAGTTTTGGCAGCATCATTGGGTCTTGGGAGTGCTATTTCCAGCGATCTGGGAGGTATATTTGCCAAAATAATTGTACGCTACTCTCTCCGCTTAGATAGTATCAGGGAACAGGCATGCATCCTCACCATTACCCAAGACAGGTCTCCACCCATGACAGCCTGATGGAGTGATGTATAGAAGGATAGAGTGATAGAAAACATGTTGCCATAAGTTCATACTATTTGTAGTATGAGCTAAAAAAAATGTGTAATCGACATTCACGTTCTAGGTACGTGAACCGTGTTGGAAAAAAGACTCAGAATGCTCTCCGGAGTTACCAAGTTGAGACAGGCTGTTTGTCGATTTCCGGTGTCGTCTGAGTGCCCTTTGTGAAATCTAACCATTGGACGTTCATTTCTTCAATTCGTCTCTGGTGTTATCTTCGGTCTTCCCAGATGATCACTTTATAATAGTTTGCTTTAGTAAAAGTTAGTCATCAACAGGTAATCCCATTCAACTCGAGATAAAGTTTTGGCCATACAAAATACCGGCAGAAACTCACTCGAGAGAGTGGAAACATTGACTATACACCTCTGTAGCTTTTGAAACTACTCAGCCTCACGGAAACAATTCGTCGGCGTATGTTTTGAGTTGTAATTCAAACTGGTGGGGTGGAGGGATGGATGAACACCTCCTCAATTTGGACACTAATGGAGAAAAAATGGTTGGAAATTGTCTGGTGGCTAAGAGCAGAGGGGTTTCTGGACCCTGGACCCCCTCTGGACCCGCGCCTGCATGGGATATTTATATTGTCAAGGAGAAAGAAAACGAAATTACTCTCTTATCTTATCTATAAAGCTATGAACTTAAAATATTGGGAACTACTTAGTAACAAAGGGAAGGTTGAACAAACTGGTGTTCCTGTATTAATCACGTTTGCACGTCCACCGCAGTAGTGGCGCCAGGATTTGACAAACGAGAAAAGCGCTGGCAGCAGACTTGTAGTACTCGAGTACGTACTCGTACTCGTACTAGAGTACATTTTACTGTACTCGAACTCGTACTCATGACCTCGTAGTCGTACTCAGAGAATTTGGCAGTCAAGTGTTTGTACTTGTACTCCTCAGAACATTGCAGTCGTACTCATACACTCACTCAGCGTTCTCGTACACTTACTTTGAGTAATGTACTAATGAGTACAGACATTTCAGCTTAGGATGTTACTAATTATTTGCTAGCTTTGTATATCCTTCTCTTATTTAATAGAACTTGTTATTTCCCTGCTTATCAACACAGACTGTCTCAACACATAAAAAATAAAATGTGTGTTATAAGAAGCAGTGACGAAGGGTTGAAAGGAAATTATTATTATATTAATCGATTAGGGATAGTAATTAATCATAAGAGTATCATTTCCCTATAAATATAAGTACTTTGCCCCCTGCTGGAAAAGACATCTTGCCTTAATGATGTCTAGAACTACAATTGTGTTTGAAATTACCTTCGATCAGTAAGTTGTATAGTTTACCTCTCAAAACAGTCAGGTGAGTCATGATGACATTACTTTTAGTTGTTCGCCACGTTCACTTCCAATAACAAAGTTTTGAAACTGGCTGGCATGTTTGTGGAGAGCATGCGTTAGATCTTAGTAGCTTTTAAGTAAAACTGACCAGTGTTTGAACAGCATCTTGGATAAATGCTAAAATCTTTCAAAACTGGAAATCCCTGGTAAGAAACAAGTCAAAATTCAAAACAAAACCTGGTCAGTCAGCTTCAAACACCAAGTTAATATTCCTGCTTACGGTCCCACAAAGTGAAGAAGGCAAAATATTTCGTTTAAGCATTGGAAATAATAATTGTACCACGGGTATTATTTCATTCACCTCTAAACTCAGTCACCAATATTTGGAGTTTTTTTTTTTTTGGTTTTACAAAATCTAATGTTGATAGTCGTGTATAGAAATCAAATGCAGCATTCATTTGTAATAGGCTTTTAGACAGACAAAAAGTTTTAGTTTACGTTTGAGTGTCAGGAAGTCACTTGGCCCATGAATGTCCCTATACCAGATGGTTATGGGCACCGACGAGATTCGACATCTCTTGTGACTAGTGCTCAGAGGTTAACGAGGCAGTGAGTACTGATCACGTCTAATATTGCTCCCGAGACCGCCGGTAACGTCCCCATCTGACGGACGTGAATGTATCACCAGTCTTTAGCCACTGTCCATAGACTGGAAGGGTCACAAGGTTCCTTGCTCTGACCCACTGACCGACAGCTGAACCAACCAAAGCGGACGACTTGCTGAATGGGACAAGTTCCCTTGTCGGATAACCAGATACTCACCGGGATCTCATCCGGGAATCTCTAGTAAGCAAGGTAGTGCACTCAGATTGCCAGGCCAACTCCACCCCTAACCGAAAAGACGGTTAAAGACGATTTAAGTTTTTAATTGAAGACAAATAAAGTCCGTAATTAAAGACAATAAAAGTAGTACCTGAAATTATACAGTTATATATTACTGTTGTTATATTACTTCACCCTTTAAATGTACTTAGAAAACAATGTACTCATACTCGTACTCATGGCTTTGTACTCATACTCGTACTCGATTATTTAGAGGGTACACTTGTCCGTGGGACTGGGCCGTCAAATCGACCGCCTTAACAGCACGATTATGGGAGATATATGCAGCCTTTCTTAGTAACCAAGTGGGAGAGATCCACTTGGTTACGAAGAAAGGCTGCATATATCGCCCATAATCGTGCTGTTAAGGCGGTCAAAGTTAAAAAAATCGGTGATATACGAACAAACGAATCCGCAAAACAAGTAAAATTAAGTAAGATGTAACGCCAAATTTCTTCAGCTATAATCAAGACCAGTGATTCTCAAACTTCTTTTTAAGGGTAAGGACCAAAATTTAATGGAGAGACTAGAAAGAGGTCAGGGCCGCAGACAGGATCTAAGGATAAGAGATAGAAGACAATAATCTGAAAGAGCAAAACTGTACTAAATTAAGAGGTTGCGGAGCTGTAACCACGGCTAACAGAGGCAGAGGTACGAAGTTTTCATATGAAGAGGTTTTCATAGGAAGAGGGTAATCTGCACTTTTGCATTGTCCAACAGGAGAACCCCAAACTCAGCCCCAATATAAAAATTTTGCTTTCCAGGCGCTTTAGATAGCAGGAAATGGCACTCGTTACCACAACTTTGCCTCTTCAATCAGTGGTGGTGCCATGAGGCTGTCAAGCTCCCGAAGGAGCAGCCAGGTTTCCGAAAGATTGGAAGCGCGAAGTTTTGGCTCACGGAGCGTGTCGATAATTTGGGATTACTATTGAAGAAAACATGACAAATAGTGCTTTTTATTAGGCAATATGCCCTACTCAGGGCGAGGTCAAGAAATGTGTTGCTGCGCTGGTCGTCGTCCGAGGATTACATACTTTATCGTAACTACTAAGGCTCCGCAACGAAAACAGAGTTTCCCCAACGATAGGGGTCATTGCCCCGCACGGCCCCTACCTGCCACCATCCGTCTATAATTCTGCATCTAGAATGCGTGAGTCACCCGTATGATCATTTAAATGTTTACCGTGCGTCGTTTTGAGGTATAGGAGAAACATCTGGCATTCCAAACAGCCAAACTAAGCAGGTTGCCTACGAAAACCGCACTGAAACGGACGAAGTTAGAACCGTTCTGAACTTGTCCCTCGTGGCCAGTATGTAAGGAAGCACTTGATTAGTTATTCCCAAAGACGTTCAGTTAGTTAGTTATTTAGTTATTTATTTAGTTAGTTAGTTAGTCAGTCAGTTAGTCAGTCAGTCAGTCAGTCAGTCAGTCAGTCAGTCAGTCAGTCAGTCAGTCAGTCAGTCAGTAAGTCAGTCAGTCAGTTAGTTAGATAGATGAGGTTTTACTGCTCAGTTTTTTAAAGACGTTTAGATGTGTACTAGGGCAGCATTCCCAAAAGTTGAAAAGAGCTTTGATTCAATGATCATATTTCATCTTACAAAGTTTGTAAAGAGCGAGTTCATATAAAACGTCGCAAACACATTGTTAGTACCAAAATATAAACTGCAGACATTTTAATTTCAGTAATCAATCAACAAACGTTCATTAAGATACGGTTTTCACTTGTACAGTCACCCCACGTCGTAATTAAATTTCGTCGATGTACCTTTTGCTACAAGCTACGTCACTACAAAATTTGCACAACCACTCCGTAATGCATCACTACAGAAGTACATGCCACCGGGTAAATATCATGACTGTCAACAAGGCACACGAAATTTCGTCTTGGGTAGATATGACTGAACAAGTAATACACCGTACAGCTTGTTTGGTAGGCAACCTAGCCCCCACGCCGCTGGGGAGAGAAAACTTGGAAGGAGTCAAGTAGTAAATTTATATAAGATAATTTAATTCCCTACTTTACTACGTTTTGTTCTTGTCTAACATATTTTTGCTCAAAACATAAGATCAATTCAGAGGCCTCACCGACAGGGCCCAGGGGCCACTTTTGAGAATAACTGGTCTAGACAGAATAAGATATTTTGACACCACTTTATTCAAAGGGTTTAGCAACATGGGTCAACAAAATTTTGTGGTGCCCTGGATATTAAATAAGTGATTTTTTTTTCTACAATGTCCCTTGCCGTTTACAATTAGTTACTAAGAGACTATACTAGTTTTGTTAACACTGTATTTTCGATATTTCATACTTCATCGGGTGTGTTACGTCTCCTGAATTGTCAATGAGGACGATATCTTCTAAAATGAAAAAACCAAACAAGTGATGTAGACGGAGAAGAGAAGTTTACTGTGGCATAGCTGTTTGTTATGAACTCAACGGATGAAAGATGCAATAAATATAGTCTAAAAATGAAAGTTTTGATAGAAGGTATTTTATCGTCTCCGTTTTGTTCGACCGTTTCGCCGTACATAAAGAAAAATGGAGAGATTTTGAGATGTGTAATTTCATGTAATCTCCTATTTATTTTTAATCCAAATACTTGATACATTCTGCTAATTCTTCAAAGTAAGCTCTGAGCGTGTAATGTCTTTCCTTTGGTAGAAATTTATTTAATGTGAGAGACGCGTGAAAAATGAACATCTGTGTTTGCTTTGAAGGGAAAATGCATCACCCCAATCAGAGTCAGTATGCCCCGTCACTCTAATTTATGAACGGTCTATTTTGATCATGTGACAATATTTTTGTTAGTGAATTGTGAAATTCAAGGAAAATTTCTCCTTGCTTTACCTATTGTTTGTTATAGTTATGTTCATAACGTCTATGGATGTGCGCGTAATGCAATAAGAGGAGATGTGCAAGAGTCTGCTGATTTTTCAAAGCAAAATTTGGGGCGACTGCATATTACCTTCAAATAAGCATGATAAAAATGTCATTATACATCCGTTTTCCTGCATTTAATTACTTGTCTTCTATGGCCAAGCTCGTGTGATGTAAAATTTGCCCCTTTTCCTGCCCGCTAGTTAGGACTGTATAGCCAAACAAGGTACTGAAGGGGAAGGGGCAACGAGATAGCTTTCAGGGGAACCAAAATACTTTCCTTGGCGCGAGGTTGACTAAAATGCAATAAACAATTGGTGTTTTCGATTTTCTTGGGGTGCAAAAACTTAGTAATGCAGCGTTCTAGCTATTATGCTTAACCAAATTATCAGCAAAGTAGAGCATGCCTTTAACGGGCCTTTATTTTGCCACAACTTTTTAAAATTTAGTGACTTTATGTATTTTGTCACCCCAAATTCTGAGAGGTATTTAGAAAGGTTGGGGGATTATACGGATCTTTAAAGAATGTTTGTTTATTTGATACAGAAAAAACTTTAATATTTTTTGTCTAAATTTAGGCTCGTTCAGGTTGACAAATGCCAAAAATCATATGTACTTCCACTATCTGGCACGTTTTTATATTTACATGGTGAAAGCAGATTACAAATTCATATCACCAATTCAGTCAATTAATGTTAAAATGGAGCCAGTGACGGTAGACTGGTCATTGTAAACTCTAGTAGAAACCTGTTCTTTAACCCTTGCGAGAGATTTTGTTTCACAAAAGGACAAAGGTTTGCTTGACTTTCAAAAGACTCGATGCGGGGACAGTAGCAAGGCTAATCGAGCTTTGATAATAAGAACACAGCCCGACCCGCATGCCTTCAAATGTTTAGCCTCTGTTTAGTTAACACATTCATTTCATATTATTTTATTTCCAAGAATTAATTCAAATAATAACTGAGTGGTAAACATTCAAAATTGTAATAAATTAAAAGAAAAATGGGGAATCACACAAACACCTGAAAAGAAGACAAAGGCATTTTTGTTTGTATATCTTGAAGGTAATTAAAGTCAGTGTTATGTAACGGTTGTCGTTTAGCGGTACACCCTTTCCCACCCTAAACAACTTTTGTAAGTTGTATGAAATGACGAGAGTGTTTATATATTGCTCATATTCAAAATTACTGAAAAGAGTTACTTTGTTTTCAAGAATTTGGTGAACTTCATTTCCGAGTAATGCTACTTTCAAAGCTCTCGTAGGATCCAAAATTTGAACTTTTTTGGAAAGTAAAATCGCCATAAGAATTTGTTAAGGAGACCAAGAAATGTAGTATATGATACATTAACGAAGCAGACTTTACAGTCTCTTCATTTTAAACAAATAATAAACGATGTAACAAACTGAGTAGAACAATCAACTTAAAATCTTTACTAGAAAGGATACTAGCACCGTAATCAATTGATGATGATTTTTCTGTCTGTGCTCTGCTGGTGTAATGTAAAGATTTAAACACACTATAATACTAAACAGACAGTATTACAGTAATGTAAAGATTTAAACACACTATAATACTAAACAGACAGTATTACATTGCAATAGTTATAAACAAACTACTAAAGAAAACGTGTCAAGTAAGGTATTTCATTTACAGAAAACGTGTACAATTTAGTTGAACAAAGTGATACAATCGATGTTGCTTAAAATCCTATAGAACACGGGGTATAACAGTAATAATTATTTTCAAATTACACCGAAATTTTACATTAGGAACCTTTTAAGTTGATATTAATAATGGATTCTATTTCTGCACTGAGAAATAAACAAACACATGCTGACAGGCTAGTAACCTATGGCTTTTACCCCTTGATAGAGATCATTTTGTTTTGGCGACTTTCCTTTAATTATGACCCATGTGAAGGGGGTCGTCGTGTACTGTCAATCTTTGCTGCTTCGTGTCATTGAATAGAATTTCAAGATCCTGTACTAGTTTTTTTTTTCAGAGTTAGCAGGTCAATTCAAGTTTAAGAAAGACAAACAGCACCGACGGATTTGCCACACAGAAGTTTCTCTTAATTCCGGTAACTCTATTAGAAGTATACAATGTCCATTAACTACACATTGACACGGAGATATCAAAAGACGTACATTGGCAATTTTAATGCAATGCGGGCTTAAAGCGATGTAAGAGCAGGGAGTTGTTATTTAACAACTCCCTGGTAAGATTTTTCATTGACAATCCTTAAAGTCAACAACACCATTTCTTCTTTGATTTTGTCGGTTAAAAATAAGAAAGCAAAGCGAAAAATCCGTCTTCACTTCCTACACTTTATATCAACGGCCCCAGACAGCAAGCCGATGTCGGTCCGACAGCGGGCCACTGTCTGCATCGCCGACGGTCCTACATCGGCAACCGCTGATTTGGCCACCGGTGATTTGTCTGTCGGGCCTCTGACGGTCTATCGAGTCAAGCCGACAACGGGTCACTGTCGGTCACTGTCGGTCACTGTCGGTATCGTTAACGGTCCTTCGAAGGCAAGCGCTGGTGGGCCAACCATGATTTCTCCGAAGAACCTCTGGCGTCATCGACGTCAGTACAGTGGTAGACAAACGGGGATTAAGCAGTGGCTGGAGAGCGGGCTCACAGGTGTTGAATTGGTAGTGTCTGTGGAGGACCACCAATGCACATGGCTCCATAATAAATGGTTAAACCACATCTTGTCCGCCCGCTGTTTTCACCATCGAGCCGAAGTTACTTAGGCGGATATAAGTAGACGTTTATGGGTTTGCCTATCGCGACCCACCAGTAGACCAACACTGGCGTCAACGCTTTCGGACAGCGTTTAACTATTTCTTCACTAGACGGCACCAACGGCCCGGGCGAACAGGCAGAGGCCCAACAAACTTATCACCATAGATCTAGTATCAATGAATAATGACCAAAGGTCTGGTATTAACGGATAATTACCAGTGATCTGGTGATTGACAAACACATTTTGCTACAATACGCCAATGATCAATATTGTCACCGAAGTAGCAGGCGATCATCTGAAAGTTATTTGTATCCTTAAACAAAATTGAGGCCCTCTCTTCACACTTGAAAACGTGGGAAGTGTGTAATTCTACTCGTGAAAAATGAAAGGAAACGTGCGTGAAAATGCCGCCTAAAACGCCCTTTAATCGCTCGGAATATGCACTTCAGGCTAAAAAACGCACACTAAAATGCGAGTATTGCAATAAATTAAGTTTATATAACAGTATAAAGTAATAAATGAACTAAAAAAGCGTACAATATCTACAAACGTAATCAAAGCCGCTGTACAGTGAAAAAGGTAGAAATAGGGCTGGCCTGCACTTACCTAAATTTATACCCTTCAAATATCATTTCTATAGGCTTTAAACTATACCTTTCGAATAATAGTTGCAGCTTTAGATACCCTTCAAGTCTGTAAAGGCAACAAAATGGAATCAATAGAATTCGAATAGCCTTCGAATACTAAATAGAAACTCCGACCCTCTTCCTCGGAGCCGAAATATGCCAATGAGCCCTGAATTGGTATTTGAATGCCATATGAATACTATTTGAATGTAGTGTTTGAACAGTATTTGAATTGTATCCAGTTATAGCATTGGAATGGTATTCAACGTGTGTTTGAAGGCTATCTGAAGTGTTATTGAATGGTATTTGAAGGGTCCGAAGGGTATGGGAACGTATGGATCCAGATGACACTTGAATGTTATTGAATTATTGAACATTTTATGCAGCAAATTGGGGGATGCATATGCTCACCATTATGGCCGGAGTGGGTGGCTGGTTTAAGACTGGCAATTTGATCAGATTTTAATAATATTATGTACTTCTGACAGATTCCTAGTGTGCCAAGAGCTGATTGGAGGTGTGAATTGGTTTTCTGGGGAGGACCCCCTCCCTATAGTTATGCCAAATCCCGCCTAGTGGAAAATATATGACGGGCACACGGCCATTCTCCAAGCCTGTCATATGTATGAGCACAGTATCATGCCTCCTAAATTTAAGTTTTTCTTCTAACTTTCCTAAACATTTCCAAAAATGAAGCCTGTAAGTTGTGGCAGTACACTAGATATTGAAAGAATGCAGCAAAAAAAATTACCTTTACCAACCACCTCAGCTTGTATGCTCGAATGTTTATCAAGCAATTGTTGCAATTTACAGCTTCCAAGTTCCAACAGAAAACTGTCTTCAGTAATTATTTCAAATTCATCTTCTGTTTAATACACAGCCAATGAATTAAACACTAAGTGTATGTTACAATAACAACACTGAGCAGTCTATTACGTAACTTATCTGTAAATAATTTCAATTAATCATAGACAAGCTATATAAGGCAGCATGATTGGAATTCTACAAAGTTAAATCGAAATATTTCGAGCATTTAAAGAGATATGGGTAATGTAAAAACAAGAAATCCAAATGGCAACATTGCAAGCATATTTAATCTTATGTCAGGAAAACAAGTTCCACAGACAGTGACTGTAAAGTTTAATTTTATTCTTTGATTCCTGTAAAAACGTAAAATCTACTGGTATTTCTCCTGTGACATCTTTCTTCTATCAGGTTCTATGGCTGTCTGCTGCAACCATCCGTCCAGGCTGAGCCTGTTTCTGTTCTTATATCAAGAAACGTTAAAGTTAACATACAGTCTATTATGCTGTGTGTACTGTAGATATATTTTTGGACACAACAAGCGTGAACACATCAAATTGTGTTCGATGGTAATTTTAATTATTACTTTATCATCAAGAATACTTGTAATATTCATTTCTCTGACGTCAGTCGTGCTTCAGTTCACAATACAGAGAGCAAATATTAACGTCTTTAATAACAAAAAAGTCTATTCAAATATTAAAATGAAGGTTCTTTTGTGTGTATTGCAAGTGATGATATACGCCAATACACTGCAATACTGTGTGCGTTTTCAGCGGTGTATATCTCCCTTATGAGTAATATGTAGACTAGTATTGTACGTGTATATCTTGGATTGCATTCAGTGGTTGTTACACACATGATGGTTTGTGACACTGGTAGAGGTTATATCATGTATTTTTTTTTAAAGGAAGTTGCCTATTTTGATCTTTATGAGTATTAACTTTAAAACCCTTTCGTCATTCGCCAACCAAATCTTCAGTGCCACGGCGACTTAGTTCAACGAAAAAATTACCTTTAGGTTTGTACAAACGTCAGGTAAGTTTCTTTAGTCATATAAAATTTTACCACTTTTTTTGCGGTTAAGCAGAAATGTAGAGATTATTCACTTAATTACTACAATCATTGGAGTCATAGCATTACTAAATTGTTTTCAATTTTTCCTGTGTCAACCATGTTTTTTTGCTTTTGACTCTGTTTTTAATATATATATATATATATATATATATATATATAAAGTCGAAATGCTGCGGAGCACTATAGAAATGTGTAGGTCGATAAA
>WURT03027418.1:0-15475 GCA_009936505.3 Holothuria glaberrima | reverse complement strand
CTGTATTTCTTTTGTTATTCCTTTATAAATTATCTGTTAATTACTTAATAGCTAGTTTCTAGTTTGGTCTTTAATGTAGATATTTTCAAAGAACTAAATAGCTGCTTCCAGAATTAACTCCTGGGGTCATCCCAAAATTAAGCTGTCCTTGGAATGAAGGCTAAATTAACAAAGGATATTACATAACACCCAGTTGACAGGTCCCTCTCTGTATGTCCCAAATTTGCATAAGTATCTCATGTTTATTCATGGTCCAGGTTAAAAACAGTAATTGTCTTGTAAAATGGTCAATATTCGATGAATTTTAATGGGAATTACTGGTATGTTTATCATTTTTAATGCTTTTTACACCAAATAGACGGGCATCACATTTACATGTCTACAGACCTTTAATTGACACATTTTGATGAAGCCTATGAAGAGGTACCTTTGCGCTTCTTCACTCTTAGTGTCAAAAAGGGAAGGCATTTCTGTTAAGGAGAGACGGTGAGGCTTGCTATTACATGCAGACTAATGAGGAGGTTGAAGGGTAATGAAAAGGCAGATATGTTTGTAAGGAGAATGTAAATATTTTTCGAGAAGAAGATAGAACGATTTGCAATTTTCAGCTGCTGAATAAAATATAACCTATAATATAAAATTTATTTTAAATACTCCACCAGAAGTAAGATGGACGTTCATGAGAAGATAAACAAGAAAGTTGTTTTTAACTGAGGGCTTGGTGTTATGTGTGATTTGTCTGATGTATCTTTGTTGCCAAGGGCGGTTCACGGGCTTAGAAATGAGGAGAGGGGCACATTCGTACACCGAGCACGGGGGTCCTCCAGGAAAATTTGAAAGAAGGAAACCACAATTTATCATGCGATACTTTGGGTCCTACAGTCATGAAAAGGACAAAGGTATCAACGTCTTCCTGAGCAATAATAAACAGCAACAATCCGTGAAATAGGTGGACCGAGGCCGATTTCGAAAAAGCGCCTTCATTAAAACCCGGTTGCTGTTAGTTTAGCAAGTTCCATGAATGGTGTATTAATTGCTTAGGTATCGGATAAATGAATAACGGACATGCACTATACTCATGCTTATTAACTCTTTAAGGTCAGTTTATTCTTCCAAATTTTGACGCGCTATAAAGCTATAAGAACCATGGCCATCCCCTGCTCTTTCGGGTCAATCAAGGGGCATACCTTATGGAGTTTAATAGTGTTCAACTTTCATAGTTTTACAGCACTATGGAGAAGTATGAACCGGACTTTGCTCTCCCGTGATTGTCAACTTCTTGCTTGACAAACATAGCGAAGTCGGATATTAAGCAACTTAATGCATGGAAAGGTAACAGAAAAGTTTTGTTTTTACGTTTTCATTTTTCTGACAAACATTTTCAGAGTTTTGTTTCCTTTTTCGTTTAACACCGAATTCAAATTTATCTTGCTGGGCCAAATAAGAAGCATGGTCAGATTTGGCAAAGGAACACTAACCAACGGCCGGATTACCTGTGAGGTATTCCCTGTGTTATGCCCTGTATATTTTGTCAGATTAAGTTATTATTTTAGAGTAACAATTTTAGCAATGCAACTACTCAACTAAACTTGAGAACTTGTAGAGTGCATTCACGACTGATCGATTCGTGACACCTACTAAAATGAGCAAACTTCCCATTGAAAATTAATCAGATAGTTACCAATATATTAATATGAAGGCCTTATTTGGTCTGCCACCTACAACGATGACAGTTTTAAGATGACAATTTACAGACTATAAATTGAATACTTTCCAACAAATTCCGTTGTTCTCCCTGTTTTAACTTTTAAAAAGGAGCCTCATTTATTTATCTTTCACCGTGCACTTGATCTACAGATGTATCGCCTTCTCATTCCTAAAATGTAAGATCCACGTAGAGTCTTACCCCGGGGCATTGTTTTCATTTAGGACCCCCTGGCCTCAGGAACGACCACATTGGGCGTTAATTGAGGTAAGGAAGCCTGCGCAGGTAGGCAGACACACCAAATACCATAGTGCCACCTTGCCTTAGGTTGAGGGCATACAACCTCGACGTAGCAATCGGAATGTCTTTGATCAGTAGGAGGTAGATTTTTGGCAATGTTAATTAAAGTTTTCGCACCTTTCGGGATTCGCCTAGGTTTCTCCCCCTTTGTTACACTTGTTCCAAAAGTTCCTTAGCTGTTCCTTGCAGCAAAATATTGCAAGTATGTTTTTCTAGCCATCATGAGCTTCGTCGGGTGAATAGGGTTGGGGGCACTAGCGGAGCATTTTCGCTCGAAGGCGTTAAATGGAAGGAAATACACACCGACAGAATGGCAATGTTTGCTTAGGAATAATTATTCTTGATTTTACCGGAGGTGGAAAAATAATTTGAATAAAAACAGATCATGAATTGTGTTAACAAATAACTTAAGTAAAAAATCAACCATTCTTCAAATCGAATTTCATGCTGAGTTTATTACGGTGTAAGGAAAGTTGCATGAAATGAACAAAGGAGAAGGAGAATTAAAAGGAGGGGTGTGGGCAGACCTAGTTTGGACATTTTGTGCTCAGGTGTTTGAGTATGGGGTGGGGTAGGGTAGTTAGCTTTCCCTATTGCTTCTCGGTGCATACCCCTATGTAGAGAAGTTCGTTGGCCTTTTTAAATACATTTATTTGCTTAGGATTTCCACTTACTGACAATGATGAGAATTTTTTGAAGTTTTAACTTAGGCTGTTCACTGTAAATTACGTATTGGTTGTGCCAACTTTCCATTCATATATCCTTGCATTACAATGCTTAAAGGGAAATATTGCGTTTGTTTAATACAAAAAATTCATATTTTTTAAAACGGAAATTAATAGATACAGAATGAAAGACAATTCAAAATAAGGCAGCACGATAACCTTTTTCAAGAAATAGGGCTCTGACATGAAAAAATAGGTTACTTGTCGCACAGAAGTAATTTGTTCACCCAAACTTTCAAAAGTTCAAATGATGCAGCATTCGTTTCTCTCGTAATGCATAACATTTTGATGACACAAAGCTATTGCCAGAGTTTATTGGTGAGACTGAATGGTTTCAAGTTAATAATGATTTAAGGTATTTTCTTTCTATCCTATGTTGGTGTATTTTAAACGCAATATTTCCCTTTAAATTTCTTCCTTTGTTGTAGTAACATTTTATACCAGTTTTGCTTTGATAAATTTTAACATTTGAAACAAAATGCTATTACAAGGGTCTATAGATCGGCTTAGCTTACACAGCAAACTGTGTTTCCTTATATCAGTGCATGAGGAATCAAAGTTGGTTATAAAGCCAGAGATAAGAGAGCAAGCTACCCCAGTTCGACAGGATAGGGTCGATCTTGATATAACTCAGCTAAAAAGAGAATAATAACATCCAGGATCAGGGAAGGATTTGTCGTTCAAGGGGGACGCGCCCATTACCTTGATTGACTCTCATCTCTGCCGAATCTTTCCGCTTTCATGTTTCATACTGCGTTTTCTTGCAATCTAGGGCACATTAGATGCAACTTTTTCTCTACGCAAACCTATAAACTAATTTGTGCTTAAGAGTGGGGTTTCTGCAATTTAGAGCCTGTGGGATGTCAATGCTTCTATTCTGGCTACTCACGACTGGTTGACATAGCCCGGATGGTGTGTTTTGAAGAGCGACTTTCTGCCGTGCAATCTGTGTGGGTGTTTGGAAATGCCAAATTTTCCGAATTTTGTTTGAAACATTGTGGGGCCAGGGAACTCTTTAGTGTAGTTGAGGTTGGATTTTATCCGGCTACCCCTGTGAAAAATTCTTGAGGCAGAAGCTCCCCCCCCCCGGATTGCGGCCTCTGCTTGTACATCCTGCTTTAAGAGTTTGAAAACTAGGTATATGAGTGGACACGAACATGAGATACAGCCTGCTACGTAGACAAGAGGAAAACTTGACAGGAATCACAGGACAGTGTGTCATCACACTGGAATCATAGGACAGTGTGTCATCACACTGGAATCACAGGACAGTGTGTCATCACACGGGAATCATAGGACAGTGTGTCATCACTTTGGAATCTCAGGACAGCGTGTCATCACATTGGACTGGAATCACAGGACAGTGTCCAGTTCATATTTTCAGATGAATGAAAACAAGCCAAGGTATTTGTTGAATTGTGAAAGGTTGAAATAAGGAAAAGTGTCTCCACGTTTATTCAACACATGGCTGGTATGTTGTGCATAATCATCATTCTACGACATACTATCCTGTTACAACTTTGCAACTAGATTTGCAAGACATGAATTATGCATGCAGAATAACATTTGCAACAACTTACAACAAGGCGTGTAGTCACTTTATCATTTGCGTTCTACTAGTTATTTTGATTCAGTAGACAGAGTTACATGCTCCGTGGGAAATATTCGAGAAAATGTAAGGCTCGGTAAAAATGAACAATTTACATCAGTCGAACTTTTGGCAAGGGTACCTTGAAACCAAAATATATCGTTTGGACTACAATTTGAAGCCTTTATGCACTGGCCTTTATGATACAAAAAATACCTCTCACTATAGTGCTATAAGCGCATACTCATTGGGTATGCATATCCATGTATACAAGCTACCGTACATGATGCGGTGCTCTCAGTATAAGAAAACGGTAAAGTACCCCAATAACAGTGGCCAATGTAAAACTGGGATGTGAGAGTGATCTCTTTTTATCCCCCTCCAGGCATTGAGAAAAAACTTTGATGAATGATAAAGATAAATGGTGTGTACACGCCATGACATTCTGCAACATTATTCAAACTAATATCGTGCCCTCCTCAAAAGGACATCGGCTCTACATTTAATAAATTCATTTTGAAGTAAAGTTCGATAGCTGATAAAATATAGATCTATCCAGGTACGCACATTCAACATGTCCTAGGATGAAACATACCCTTTTACGTTATCAGTTACAAATTCAGGCTTTGTGTTGGCCCAGTAGTTGAATCCAAGGCCAAGATGTCGTCAACTGTGACTTGCGATTTATACTTTATACGCAACAAATAATAAGCGATTTAAGGAAAAATGCAGTCACCCCAATCAGAATTAGTATACTCCGTCATCTAATTTATGAATGGCGTTTTTATTATTATGTGACTAATCGTTAAATTCATAGAAAACACTCCTTGCTCAACCTTTTGTTTATAATGCTGTAAAACATCTTCAGAGATACTTATTACTTATACTGATTAGGCAAATAAGTGGAGATTTGCAAAACTTTGCTGAGTGATTTTTCAAAGAAATTTTGGGCGACTAGTTGTAGCATTGAAGTCTTACCACCTTCCCTGACTATCAGACTTTAGTGTAACTTTCCTGACTTGGAGACTAAGGTGTACCATTTCTGAAAGGAGCATGTTTAATATCATCAGTGTTGTTTGTTGTGAAATTTACCGTAGTTATAGAACACGTGAGATTTAAGTAAGCAACCAATAAGTTAAGTAAGCTCAAAACAACCGAAATCCTGTTTTGATGTATGTTGCTTTGTTTCCCGACTTTCACCAAGATTGTGTACAGACAGACCAATAATGTACAGGTTTGAGAGCTGAAAGGGTGGTTGAAGATTGAGTTTGGTGACCCCCTCGACGTCATGACTTTACCTCACGAGCCTGGTTGCTTGTATTTCGCCATTTGGGAGTACGCCTTTGGAACTTTTAAAAATAAAAGAACCAAAGACACAAGAAAAACGTTGCTTTTAAGTCACTTCTTATTCAGGCCTTTGAGGGCAGTTGTTTTACTACGTTAAGCGACATGGCTTTTGAATAACAAATGGCTAACCAACTCAACAATTTAGATCAAATTCGGTTTTTCCTTTTGAAAGGCCAGTTGAGATGGGAAACCGTAGATTGTTCTCGGATGAAAAAGCCACCTTACTTCGACTAGGCTGGGGATCGAACCCTGAACCTCCCGGTTGCTAAGCTGCATCGCTTCAAATGCCACCGCCTTTATCCACTCGGCCACAGTCGTATTCAACGACTAAATTAAATTTGTCAGTTTAGAAGCAGCGACACCGACAACCTTGGATTGAATGTTGTTGCCACCCTTTTGTGCATTCAGCGTTGTGAAACTTCTTTCTTGAACAGAGGATGCATACCTAACCGGGCCCGTAGCCACGGGGGCATTTCGGGGCAATACCCCCAAAAAATATTCCTAACCCACCAGATGAAAATTGACACTTCATAATAGTAAACGTAGGCGCCAGCACGGGGGGTATGGGGCGCGTGCCCCCCAATCGAAAAATTCTGAATATTTTAAAATGATCCGAAAAGGCGTTTAAGCTATAAATTTTTGTAGGGGGTAGGGTGAGGTGTGTTTTCGACCGAGTGATGGATCTGTTGTAATTATTTGCCATCACAAATGTTCCTTAAACTATCAGAATTTTCGCAATTCCTTCGCAAACTATCAAAGTTTTTGCGTGCTTTGCGCGCTTCAAACCTTACCACAACGTTGTCCTAATTATCAATATCTTCCGATAGCAACTCCCAGAGAAGCAAAGCAGCAAAAGTCCAAAGCTGTTTACAAATAACCAGGTGAAAGACTGGCTTTTTGAGTGGCATGTAGGTTTATTCAGCAATTGAAAGTGTCTCGATGCAGATTCTGAATGCAGGTTTTGGCATGGAAATCTTATGTAACGAAAATTTCGGCGCGCTACGCCCGCATGCCACACGGTTTGTAACCCATCTCATGACCATTATGAAGGTAATAATAAATGGTACCGGTACTATTCTGATCACAACAACTTTAAAAGACAGAGCCAAATATATGTAGGGGGCTTGCATCAGTATGGTACCTTTCAATCTAATTTGTAGCATGATGTGGAAGGTTGGAACTTGAACGTACGTATTTTCTGTAATAAATTTTTCAGAAATTTTGTCCTAACACTTCGCGCGCAGCCATTATTGGTATAGATGGTAACTGAACACTTACGACGAAACAGCACTTTGAAACGGGCTTGTTAGTCTTTCACCCCTCTTGCTATACCCATCAGGGAGGTCTAATATCACCTTCCTGCACCTCTCTCTCCCGCCCATTCCCCATTTGCTGGAAGCTGCCCCTATTTTATAGAATTGATTCAAAGCTTCCAGGAGCCCTATACAGGTATCTGCCAGCCGTAGATGCCCTTTTATGCAAAATGAAGCAAAGGGGAATTTGGGTAATAGTCAAATAATGTTTCTGTGGACTCCACGCACGTATTTTGGCGTAAAAAGATATACCGAATAGAAGGCAGTAGGGCAGCCAAGGGGGGGGGGGGGTTCAGGAGATTTGGTGACAACGTATTTTTCTCTTAGACAGCATAGTTTCCTCTTTCACCTAACCAAAACTTAGAATTCACTTAATTATGGACATTTCCCAGTCATATATGATCAGCTCCGAAAATATCCCAAAGACAGCACCATGATGTTGCATCTAATCAACCTTAAATAAACAAAAATTTCTCAAAGGGGAGGGGATCTCTCCCCTTACACCCCTCCCCCAGTACGGCACCTTTATGTAGTAACAAAAGAAGGATCCCCACTACTGTACAAAAACTCTGGTCACATAAAAAGGGTGCAATTTACACAAACATGGGAGTTTAATTGAGGTAAAATTACGAAATCATCGTTGGTGCCCCTTCCCCAATTATCAAAGCCTAGCGGGGCCAATTGATAATTAATAATTAATAAATTAGGAGAAAATTTTATGCCTCCTCAGTCAAAACACTCGCCCCCCTAAAATGTAAAGCTAGCTACTGGCCCGTACCTAACCTGACGGTGGATAACACTGATTGGAAAATTATTGCCCAGAATGCGACCATAAAATAAAAATGAAAAAGTTTTGTAAACCTTAGGGGGACAGTTAACTCTTATACTGACGTGCAAATTTTGTTTGCCAGCAGAGCCTCTTCTTTAACTTTACAGCAAGAAAAACATGATAAATGACAAATAATTTCAACTTATTCAAAGGCACAAACGATTGATCGACAAGAAGCAACTTGTTTCTTTTTAATGTCCTTAGTCTCCATGAGGTTTCGTACTTTAAGAAATTGGTCAAGTATGAATTATCGTCAAGCAATGTCTTAAAACTTTGTGTATCTTACATTTCACGGTTATGCCCATTAAAAGTACACATATACCCTCACAAGTTGCGCCCCAGATAAGACGAGAGTTCAGCATGCAGTTTTTTTCACTTTATGACAGTTGTATGTGTTTTAAGCCGAGATAGTTCTTCTCAAGATAACATAAGATTTGCAGTCGACATTAAAGCTACAGTCATGACTGTTCATAACTTTTCATCTATAATTTATATATTCTACTGTCCCATATTCTCCACCGATGCGACCCAATTCTCGTAGGTCGATTAAATGCTAACGTTACCGCGTTAGCTGCCGCAGCCTTTCTTAGTCGTAAAATCTGTAACGACTCGCTACTTGAAGTAAATAGCGTTTCCCATTTCGATAAGCAGGAAAGCTTTTCCCGTTTAAGTTTTTGTAAAGTTGAACTTAGCGTCCTCCCGAAAGTGTTAATATTTAAAATTCATATTTTAGTTTGTGGTAAAGTATTGTAAACCTTTTCCGCATATAATGCAACGGTGTTAAAGTTGAAGGTTTACCTTTGTACACACCTGAACGCAGTATAACCAAATCCCCTTGGAGATACTCGTCATTTTTAAAGTCTCGTGTTGATTTTCGTCTCCGTTTAATAATATCCACCTGAAACTGTAAATTTCGCTGTGGTATTTTCTCCGAATGTGTGGTCCTTGCACTGCCGATTTTATTTTTTACCCCAATTTACACTGACCACAGTATTACCACGAATCCTTCTCTCTCACAACTGCATGGTAAACGACAAAATCCTATAAATGTAGGAAAGACCAAGTCTTCAGAAGGACGCTTAAAAGTAGACCATTAGGTTCTGTTGGTTTTCCGTCAAGTTGAGATATAAGATACGCTGGTTTGTTTTGAAGAAGTAATACCATGAACAAATAAACGTCAGCCTGGAAGGAGATAAAGTCAGCGAAATATTCCTGATATATAGTTATTTCTGTCGGCAAAGCACCCATATGAGAGGTAGTTATATGTACTTTCACACCTACCCAAACGGGTCGTAACCCGTGCTGTTTATCGTAAACGGGTTTTACAACATCGAGGTGGCAGGGTACAAATTTGCATACCCTAACCTTCTTGTTCATACTGTCTCCCCCTTCTTTTTAATCATAGTAACAGATTACGTCTGTTTGTCTACCTGTCCAGGCAAAGAGATGAAATATTTCTACGACCATATGTGAAAGCTAACCCTGATGATTCGAAGCTCTGTCTAAAGAAACATCACTTTTCTTAATCACATGAATCATAGCCAGTTTACATCACTCAAAATAAACTGACGTAGTAATTGTAAAGCTTGTTATTTTTCCAGATAGAATACAACGTGTAGATTACAGATTTTGGTTTTGCCGAACTGTCAGTGCGGAGGCCATAAAATAAATTTTCTATGCGGGTGCTCTGATAACTTTAACTAACGCTTTGAAAAATAATACCGACCCATCCTCTTGCAGTAATCCCGTCTCTCGTATCAATCATCCGACTACATCAGTGATTTCTCTGAACTGGCGACCTCGTTCCGCTTTTTCTTAATACCAGAAAGTATCCGTCATGAAGAGTGCTTCTAACCTTTTTAAAGACAATTTCTTGGACTATTTTCTAAGTTATGAACGCAGTAACCAATAGCAAGTTTTGCAGCCTTCTCCAAGTTTCATTTAAGAGTTTGGAATAATGATGCACACTTCTTTGTGGAGTTTCTACCACGTGATGTTGCGTTATGTGAATCAATGTGGCTGCCCTGCTATTGTGTCGTCAAAATAAAACAACTAATACATGCAAGCATGTGACACCATGTTGCATAGTGACACTTGATAAACAACATCATGGAGCAAGAATTCTTTCCTTCCTTTCGTCAGGAGGTGCTTGCCTTTTAATGTATCTACCATTGGTGTCCTTTATGTCCAAGGAAATTTGTTCTTCCTCACTCTGCCTTATTCAAGTGAAGTACGTGATTTTTCCACTCAAGAGAACCAGTGGGCGTGGTAGTTTCAGAATATTTCAATAGGTTGGGGGAAGAGAAGGGAGAGGGAGAAAATAATCGAACGTAGACCCCTAAACAGTAATAATTTATTGGAAGGTTACCCAGTAAACTCTCTAGTATTAGTCATAATGTTGTTTCATATGTCAGTAATAAACGGGGTTTTGACTTTTAATTTTTTCAGAACGTATGTAACCAAGGAAGTTACTCTCAGCTATGGATAAAATAATCGTAACCTATCTTTACAAGAACCTTTCTTCGAGTAGTGGTACGGTACTTGAAATTAAGATCCTGCTAGTTCGCCTTCAAAAGATATACAAATGAACCTATAAAAGCTATGTTTAGAACAACCATAACTCAAACACACAGGAAAGATAATTTAAACTGGTGAGGCACTTGTTATTCATATCAGTATTTTTAAACACTTTACTTGCATTACATGTCACGGAATATTATACCCTTGTCTTTGTCCTGAAGGCCCGAGAGTTTTGTTCTCAAGGAAAGTTGTGCTAACAAGATAGGGCGGGGTCGATTCAGTACATGCCCGACAGAGGGGGAGGGCTCCCCGACGAGAGGGGGAAGCGATCTGAAGTCCCGACAAAGATGATGGGTTACAGGAATGACGTCGACCGGGTGAGGAGGGGATTAGAAGAAAACATTTTACTATGTCATCCATTGAAGGGCAAGTTTTGCAAAATATCAGTATATACCTGAAAAGCCGAATTGGTGATGGTTTAGTGTTTTTCCGTCTAATTGGAACTGAGGAATTGAACAGCGCGTGAAGCAGGAAATTTTTTTGGGAAACGCAAAAGAATCTGCAGTCATTTAAAGCAAAAATAGATGATAATGTATAGGGGTAGTTGACCCTTATTAACTTAGCATGTTGCATTGTGTTGTATCCAACCTCGTCCTCACAATGAAGTAGACCAACCACAGTACCGCATCAAAGACAATAAAACAAGTAGACAATGCGATATTGGGAATAGACGTCAATTGAACCCTTAATAAATTTTTGAGGTGTACCTTTAGTTTAATTGGATAGGAAAGGGGGGGTTGCTACTTGACTACATGGTTCAGAACTATGGAAAACAAAATTTTAGTTTACATCGCGCGCCGAAAATTGACTGTTCTTTTTGTAGAAACTGAGAAGAAACAGGCAACTATCCCCGGGGCAACCGGACGCCGTTAAGGGCTACGTACTTTATCCATGTAGCTCCATGCTTTATCCTATCGATTAAGGGCCCCCGATGGAATTGGGAAAATCCCCCCCCCCCTAGCGCCACCCCTGATATAGGGCGACTTATAAAACAACGTTGAATGTTTTAACTTAACCCCATTGATGTTGGTCACATGGTTGTACAAAACTTGCAACGTATTTCTCTATCTTTTGGTTAAACGGCTTGCCCGTTATCCAGGATGTTGGGGGCAAGGACAGTCAAGTCCACTTTTAAATGAGGTACAAGTGTTAACCGATCACAGGTTTGGTGGAGCGTGGAGGTAAGCTCGTGATTCTTTTTTTAACACACCAAATACGCACCCACAGTCCCTGTATTGGATTTAGTTACCTTCATTCCCCACCCCATTGTGAGTGACGTTACTCCTGTGCAGTTGGACGACATCACGGCAGATGATTTGATGACGTTTTAAAAATGTTTATTTAAAGTAAGATTGGAAGGGAACTTTTGCAGCACTGCATTCTGAAATCCTCATCACCACTTTCCTGACTTTGTCCAAAAATTTTCCCTTATAACGCCCCGTGAACTGATAAAAAAATACCCTTCTCAATGAACTCTATTGAACCCTGCGGAGCTCGTCTTATTTCCCTCTCATGAATCCTACAATGCGTTCGTCGATGCACCTTTCTGCAAATTCATATGTAGTATGACGTATTGGTATTATTTCAAAAGTCAAAAATAGATTGTGTCTGTATACTGTTTATACATATTAGAAATACTTCACATGAAGGAAGGCGCTCTCCACTGAACATAAGAGGGGTAGGGGGGGGGGGGTCGAAAGGACGAACCGCTCCCATCGATTTATATGTAAACATATAGGCACATGTAAACATATAGTTTATTGTACACATATTTGCGTGTGTGTTCAGTTGAAATGCAATAGTTGTTGCAGTTGTTACCATTTTCCTGGTAAATGAGACAGCTAAGAGAGCCGGAGAAACTTTTTTGAACTTCGAGCGGTAGGAAGTAAATTCGCTTCCGACAGATAAGCAATGCAGATAGGGTTAATAAGCAATCCGCCCCCTCAACCATATAATTCCCCCAGCACTCCACTTCCCCGTGTGATAGAAGTTCTTGCTGCCGATAGACCCCTCTTAAAAATATTGTTTAAGACAAGCTTTTAGGGAGAAATCGTAGAGATTTATACATTCTTCTCAAAACGTTCTCCTTTTTGTGCACAAAACTTTTTTCTCGTTAGCGAGATTAAAATCGTAAGCACTCTCGTATTTTTAAGGATTTTGATAATTACTTTTTTCAAAACAATGTCACAGATTACTAACGTCTGCTGTGATGATTGCCACAAAATGGTATTTATAGAAGCACGTCACGTTGTCTGTTCTTCTTTAAAAAACACGATTTATCTTCACGCAAAATTTAGCACAATTAAAGAAATTTTTGCAGTTTTAAGGCATGGAATATTATCAATTCACATGATCGGCTTTATTATTTTTTGGATTACAAGGTTAGAATAGAAGCATACCAATCTGTTTATGTCGCATATATTTATACGAAAATGAAATGTGATAATCAGTGATGAGAAATTAAAATGTTCCTTTAAATGACAATAGATACTTTTAAAATGTTTATTGTCCTTGTACTACAAGAAAAGAACTTTTGACTTTAGGTTTTGACAACTAGACCAACAAGTATATGAATCGAAATGCCACTTTTATTTCATATGTAGTACTACAGGTATTGGACTAGCGACTGTTGTTAAAAGGTTTGTATAAAACAAAACGTATAAAGACTTGAACTAATTCATTTTGCACTGTAGTTTCTCAAGTGATACGTTCTGCGCATGTCCTGATTTTGACGTAAAGATGACCCGATGTACTGGACTTGTTTACATAAGAACACTCAACGTGCAACCTTCTTCTTGGCAAATTTGAAGTTTGCGTGCAGTCGTCGATTTATTTTCGTGATGGTAAAATATTTCTATGATTACATAACCTCGATTCGTTACACTTTTCGTTGATTTTAAAATATACATGTAGTTCCTAACAATAATGTGTTGTTACCAAGGTTTCGTATCCGGTCTGATTGTAAAAGTGAAGAGAAAAGAGGCAAGCGCGCATATTCGTGGTTTAGAAATCGAACTACCAAAATATTACTGTAGTAAAATGAAAACGTGCATTTTTATCCCTGAGTCCGAAGCCGTTTGTCTAAACATTTTGGTCTCCTTTAAACTTTACTAATCTGCTCACATTATCCATTAATGAAAGCCATTTGGAAGACAATGAATTTAACATTTGTCTCGGTAAAAAGACTAGTTAACCCTCTTCTCTCAGTCGTGACCCACAAATATCAATTCAGTCAAGAACAGCTACTTCCTCTCTAGTAAGTTACCTCCTTTTCATAGTTTTCATATTTCTGTTGTTTAGATATTATTGGAGGCCATTATAGTCCCCCTCTCTATGAAGTATTAAGACTCCGAAGTAAATTTCATAATTAACAAGAGTCTCATCTGATCACTCTTTGCATTCCTGGACTAAACATTTCCAAAACCAACAACGAAAAGCCTATCTTTCAAAAAACTCGAAGAAATTCCAATTTTAAAGAGTACTTTTTAATGGATCGTATTAAATGTGTCGGAAAAACAGTAACCTAAATAACAGTTTTTTTTATATTTTTATAAGTCCTACCAATGGAATCGTTAGCTATAGCCCACACCGTGTTTAGTCACTGCACCACTCTATAGGTGTGACTACGCCTGGTGACCGGAAACATTAATTACGCAGTAACTTTATTAAACACTCGTAGTTAACGATATGAGGCTTTAGTTGGTGTATCATACTTTTATTCTAAAGGCTTGCAGTTGTAAAATATTTTCTACTGTGTATAGAAAATATAAGCTTTCTATTAGCAACCTTTTCGAACCGTCAGGGTAGGTATCATTAATTTAATTCGACACTGAAGTTGCATGCCTTTGATTGTAATGAGTATGTTGCTTGTACAAAAAGAACTTCCTATAGTAAACCATTTCATTGAAAGTTGAAACATTTGTGAAATACGATAATATTTTACGTCCTTGTCAAGTACTTAATTATCTGAAATTTTACAAAAACTATAATCTTAGTGATTTTTCATAAACCTGAACCTAGAGTAGTGGCAAAAGATTTTTGGCAGCAATGAGAGGAGAATAATAGGGGAAATTTAAGTTAGTAAAACAAATCCAATCCACAAAACGAACAAATGAACAAACAACGAGCAAGTAAACAATAAAAAGACCAATATATAGGGTGAAAATTCGCCATACTTCTTGTCTCTGTAATTTTGTAATTGTTCTTAGTTTTCGCAATTTGTTTTGTGATTTTTCGTGAGCAATAGTTTATACTAAACTGTACGCTTTTTATCTTTATTTAATATTCCTTTTTCACTGTAATTGTAACTGTTGTAACTTCAGGAAATTGTCTGATATCAAAATTTTGTACAAAGATGTCTCTTTTTAGTTGGGATAATAGCGATAATTTTATTAGAAGAAAACGTTTTCCTTGACCTACCGGCTGAATGGTTGCTTTTTAATGAGGTGGTACACAGAAGTGAGAAATACAGAATGCCAAAGATTAGAAACAGAATATAGAGGAAAACACGAAAATAACCTCTGCTTATACCACTATTGGCAAATTACAGTTCTCAAAAGTCTTACAAACTCAAATTTTGGACAGAGAAATAAGTACTATAGTGTATATCCCATTGGATTTGTTTTTGCAGGGTTTCCGAATAACAGAGTATAGTTTCAGATGTCACGATACATTCCTTAACTTCAGACCCTGTACCAGTCTTCGACATTAGACCTTTCATTCTAACATGTTGATAGGTCAAAACATAGTTGTTTTTGTTAAAAAACTTAGTTTTCATTTTGTGCACAAGTGTTCAACCGTCTAACAGAATATAATATGAAATAGTGTTACAGGAAATTATATTTTATGAGAAAATACGCCACTTCGAATGACGGTCATGAGGCTACGATATTTTTCATTACTTAGAAAGTGTGACCCATGGATGTTATCGGCAAAGTTCAACCAAGAAGTATGTCTTTTTATTTTATGCCAGTTTCACTATAAGGCAAGATAAACACTGTACAAAGTGATGTCAATCAAACTATATATATTTATATGTATAAATCTAATTTCTCACATAATCTCAGTGATGCGTTCGGGCCGATTGGT
>WURT03027407.1:0-15476 GCA_009936505.3 Holothuria glaberrima | reverse complement strand
ATATATACAGTGTGTACACAATGTCACTTTACAACAATGACGGCTTGTCGCCGTTTGTCGAGCGCAGAGAGAAAGAGATGTTACGTCATACTCAACAAAGCTTCTCAATATTGCCTTAGAATTTGAAAGTATCGTTTGGTGGTGTGTTTTCCTTTCTTCAAACAATTCGAACGATAGTGTGACGATTTCCGATTTGTTTATCGGTTTGGTGTGAACTCTCTGTAAAAATTTTACTGTAACTAGCTGAAATTGTTATCATATCGGATTCGTTATAGTTGCTTGGTGTGACCCGGGGTTTAACCAGTATAGCACAAAAACGCCTCTTGGCCGCATCGACATTACCCTGCCGAGCGTTCGAGCTATATTTTTAGTAAAACAAGACCTACCCTACACCTGTTCTCGATAAAGTTTACCATGCAACCAAAACTAGTTTGAAAGGAACCTCCGACACACCTGTCAGCC
Source organism: Holothuria glaberrima (assembly GCA_009936505.3). NCBI lineage: Eukaryota > Metazoa > Echinodermata > Holothuroidea > Aspidochirotida > Holothuriidae > Holothuria > Holothuria glaberrima. Next base: position 15,014 of record WURT03027407.1, on the reverse strand, counting down.
CGAACATAACGGTAAGTTTTTACCGAAAAGGACTACCGTTTTGTACCTATTTACAGCCAGTTGCTAACTACTGTATCAGCCTAAACCGGCAATTCGACAGCTACATTTACTTATTAATGTAACTTGGGATACCACCGCGACTTCCATTTATAATTTTTGATAATTACCGTCGTTTCTTGAACGTGACACTCTTTCCAATATTTCCCCCTTCTAAAATTCCCCTTTACTGATGAGCCCCGAGAATAATCTATCTGAGCGAAACGCGTCTAGTAAAAGCACAACATACCATGGCTTGTCACTTAATAAAGTCACAAAAAACTCGTACCTTTGGCTCTCTTATGAAAAAACTTCACTTAATAGCACCGAAATTAATCTTTGCTGGGTAATATCCTCCTTCATCTCACAACAATTTTTCAGCCTGCGAATTCAAGAGAAAAAACCTATCATCACTGTTTAATTTATCCCGAGCATATCTCATCTGCGAAACACGTCACAAACTTATTGGAGAGTCGCCCCCTTTGGGAATAAAAATAAAACATGTTTTGAGCAGTCAAAGGTCTTCATTAGTTAAAATATAGTGTAATGGGACAAGCTTCTTTGATGATTGTTACTCATGAGAGAAAATCTCTATTTAGACCCGGTAATTGCTACTTGGAAGACAGCTCCCTGTTTAGATCACTAGTGTCTTGGACTATTTTATAGTTGCCAAACAAAATGCTTAACTTAAGGTGAGCTAAGCTGTGATATGGAAAATTGCAGTATTGTGCTGCGGAAACACACACAAAAAAGCCCACAATCGCAGGGACCAGCCTAAAAAAATTAGAGTGATGTTTGACATTTTTGAGGAGTAGATGGAGAGTTGGATGGTGTGTGACCACGAGAGGAATATGTTTAGTAACGGACTTAGTGCAGTAGGAAGAAGTAGGATCGAGGGATTCGATGAGAACTATTTAAGTGATGGTTAAGGAGCCTGTATGGGGATACCCTACCGAGAGGTAAGCTACGCTGCATAAATACTCTGAAATATATGCTGTGATATTAGTTATTGGTATCTACACTCAGCAGATTCTTTTAATTTACGTTACGCGGAACACAATGTAACAAACCCGAACAAATGTGCCTCAGTTGAAACAATATGTTTATTTACAATTGTGACTTTTCATAATTCAGTACGAAAACTTCATATGATGATGTCGTTGTTAAAAGAATCTGAGATAGATTTCGTAGTTCATTGCCTTTTTATATTAGTGGACAAAATACATCTATCTCTGACTAAAGATTATGTCCTTACTTTCGTACGTATTTGGATATGCAGATTGGTGGCCATTAGATTTTTGGAATATAATTTTTTTATGTCCCCATTGCCGATTGTTTCTTACATCTATAAAAGATCTTTCCACAGTCTGCCAATTGCCAATTGTGTGCAGTAAACCGCTGACTCAATTACACAGTTTGAGGCGATGCAAGTAGACGAAAATACTCTAGAATACACCTAACCGTGCCAGGTCCATTTTCCGTGCAGAGTTTTTACTCCCTCAGATCTGTTGATGACGTTCCTTCTTTACTCTCTCTTCAATAAATACATGTAGACAAGGAAAATCCTTATGAAGGAATCTTTTAATATCTTATTCGTACATTTTTTCCTGACTTAAATCTACACTTTTAATGCAACAATTTGTTGCTATGTAATCACGGTGCTGCTTAATTCTAGCTTCGGACCTTCCAGTACACCGTAGAACAGACACAGGGTTTGACTGATGTAATTGAAGTAACAGTGTTGTCTTAAAATTGTCTATGGGCATTCCGTTACATCACGTTGCACTGTCAACATAACCCATCTTCTACATATATACAAGATTGTTCCGTTACTTTTGTCGACGTGTCTTCTGGGCATCGAAGTTACATCAGAACAAGGGGGTGAGTGTTTCTAGTACAACTGGTAAAATTGAAGAAAAGATACAAACGAAATTTTGAGTTGTCCCAGCGTCAAAAATACTTTAGATCTGTAATAATCAGATAAATCAGCTGTATAGTATCAATCGCCGAAAATGCAGCTTACATTTTCCGTCTATGCAATAAACAAAACTGATATAATTTAAAACGATTGGCAAAGCCAAATGAAAGTAATTTGGAGAAATTTCTGCCCGATCAGTATTTAAAATCTTTTGGTCTTCAGATTTCAAAGAAGATATGAAGTAAATAAAAGTCCTTGAAATAAGTTATTTTCAAGATTTAGGCATGTAGGTAATTTAAATAAAGTATACACCGGACCTTCAGTACAGTCACGGCGATTGTAAGATTCTTCAAAAGTAAAAACTGTTTGCTTACAACTAGCCATTTGTAGTAACAATTGAGGAATTTGAAAAATCTGTAAGAGCGATTGCACCGATTGAAAAGCAATGCATAATTAACGGAAATGTTTTTTTCATAGCAAAAAAATTCCAGGGAAACGCAAATTAATAGTTTTTTTAACGTCAGCATTATCTTTATTTTCTCTTACAATACATGCACATACATAATATACAACTATTTATGACAATGTTTACTTGTATTGACCAACAGCTTTGAATATTGTAGCAAATGTTGTAGGCAAAAGAATCACAAGAATGCCTCAACAGTTTTTAACCTCAAATGGAATTAAATATTGCATTTATATTTTCTGAAACACATTCAAATAACTTTAGATAATAAATATTAAACACATCGTGGACTCAATATTTGACTTTGTATTGTACATGCAAACAACAAGCGATGCTTTTGACTACTTTGGAACCCCTGTTGTGGTTTTCGTGACTCGGTATACTTTCGATTAAACCTTTTCCTTTAACAATGAAAGCAAATATTTTTTGGTAGTACTCAAGAATTTGGCAATATGACAGTACAAGCCTATTTTGCACTAGCCTTAACCTTGCGCTTACATATACCAAAGTGTGGGTTAAACGGTTCTTCACAAAGCGTAAAAGCCCCTCGTATCTAAAAGTCTTGTAAAATTTTCCTTTGAAACATCAGGAATCACTTTGTCTCTGTAAATAAATCATGAAATAAATTTTTTTGCAGCATTCAAGGAAACAACTTGTTATTACCAAGATGTTTAGGAATGAATACTGTGCTGAAATTACCAACTTGAAGCTGCTATGTATCAAATCTACCGTAGTTAGTCCTTCCCAATATTGTTTCTAACAAATCCACAGAAAACAAGTTGTTTAAGACAAATCATTTAAGAAGGATAGGACTGTGAAGTAAAATGATTAAACAGAGTTGTTCAATTTACAAACATATGTTAAATCTTCAATTCTTTTTCCCTGCATTATTGAAACTTCTTCTAAAAACTTAACAAAAGTGACTAATCCCATTTTAATATGAAACATTAAAACAAAAACATCCTAAAGGCGGCAACAGGAGAAACAATGATAGGATATGAGCATTTTTAATCAAAACTTATATTCTGCTATTTCAGTATCATACTTGATCGCCAACAAACATTGCTAAAATAAAAAAAGAACTATAGAGAAGCATATCGCATGTCACCATGTAAAAAATCCTCTTTCTCACTAGATCACCACTAAATATTTGTAACAGCTTTAAATAACAGCAGTGCAAGTCTTACTTCTTTACTTATTGGGAAATTTCAACAATAGTGGAAACTATTTTGGAATGTGAAGGGTAATCACTGATGCAATCAAGTAGAAGGTTGTAAATAAGTGGTCAAAAATACAATATTTGAGGATTAGAAGTAATTTTTCACAGGTTGTAGTGCTAGGGAAAAAGTATCATTAAGAGCAACAATATGACTTTGTTTTTTTTATTCCTAGTCGGAGGAGTTACAGTTGACCTCAATTCAAAGGACCAAAACAAGCGATAAGGCAGGGATACTAAAAGTAACTTCTTAACAACCATTTGTTAAACGATAGAGAAAACCCAAAAAGTGACATGAGGTAAAAATTAAGACGTGAACTAGGTCAATTAATAGATTAACATAGTTCACAAAAAAGCTTACAACTTTGAAGTTTTCTTTTCATTTATTTTTATTCATAGCTACATATCTATAGCTACATACATATTGTACTTGTGTTTTTTACCTGCTTGCTTCCCACTAAAAGAATTTTCTACTCTTTACCTGACATTTGCCGAGATTCTGTTTCATTCTAGCAATTGAAAGACATTTTTGCATAAAAACACATATGATAGAGGGCAGAATAATACAACTCATCTGAACATGACTTTTCTAGGCATTTGTACTTGTTAAACTATCACGATTTTACACATTGTAATTTTTGTAACTTTGTTTTCATGATTTTTCCTTATCGTCTAGCGCGCTTTCAGTCGCCTGCGTGACAATTAAATTTGTACATTTCCTTATGGTTAATAGGGACACCACCTGTGGGTGATTCGGACCTAATAATACAAATGTATCATCAAAATGATGCAACCGACAGGTCATATGAGGATAAAGAAGGATTGCTGTTGGTTAGAAAAACTAAGAGTCTCTACTTTCTACATCCCTGGCTAATTAAATAACTTGCATATTTTCAGTCACACTTGTTCTTAAACGTATGCATAGGAAATCGACTTACTTAGTGTAAAAGGTTCACATAGTTCACAAACAGCTTCTCTCAATTTTCCTTTTCATAAATGTATATTCATAACTATAACAACTACCTGCTTAGAGAAACCTTTCATCTTCTTAGCAACTGACGTCAAAGGCCTTCAAATTATCACTGCAACAATGGTTTCTTTCAGTTCAATATTTTCAGAGACTGGGTAGAATCTCTCACGGTCTTGTCTTTGGTTTTTAAGTTTTCTCAAAGATATTTGTTATTTACTTTTGCACGAAAAGCAGACAACACTGTTACAAATTGCCTGTCGCTAGAGACAATCAATTGTTTCTTATTTATGGTGGTAATAGAATTTAATGTTACCTGCAGTAAGATTTTATCACAATTTCAACTTTAAATATGATATGGATTGATTTCACCGTTTTAAAACTACGCTTCTGGAACCTTATCAGCACTAGACACTGCACGTTCTACCAGATTATACCAGCCAGGTGGCCACATCTTTAACAAGCTTAGTAGCATGAAAACATATATTTTGTACGCTACTTCGGGCATCTCGGAATTTGGAGATACATTTCCTAAAGTTTATCTCCGATCAAAACTAACCCTAATGGACGCAAAAAGAACAAAATTTCTACTTATTTTATGTGTTTGCAATTTACTGTATGAAACTGCATGACGCACTAAGTTGGCAAAAGAGATGGTGCTATGAACAGTCGTTAGCTGCTTTAGATTAAGAATTTAAAAGCTATTCTATTCATATATCTTACATGATATTCATGGATTTTACTGTGCAGATGTGCCTTATTTTACGTGTGCTACTCCCATATCATCTTGCCTTGCATAGAAATAACATATCAATCCCAGTTACCACGAAATGACAGTTAAGAGCAGAACATGCGTTGCTTCTCACTTGTAAATCCCAAAGTTTTGAAGAAATATACGAGACCCTTTCAGGATATCGACAGTTGTTGGTCAGAATCAAATTTAGTTGTTGGGCATGTGGACGTTTTAAATTTTCTTTCTTTACTTTAACGAATTTGTTCCTTTGTTGTCTTGAGATATATCTTAATGACTTTACCGTAAGGGCTAATTTTTTTGTACTGTGTTAGTACTTACTACAATAAGAAGGTAGCACAAAATTTTTCTAAAATCCTTCTGTCAGTGTTTCGTACTACAGTCTGGAATATTGATTTTATTAAGAAGATGGCCCTGTGTTATTACTTAGTAGTGATGTCGTACAATTTGGCAATTACAATTAGACGGCTTAATGACGAAGATCGTATTTTATACATGACCTAGCCTTTAAAAGTATACTTCAAAGATATTAGATTACCCATATTTCTTTAATGTAAAAAAAAAACGTTCGTCATACGAATTAGGTATGTGGAAGAGATAGCTTGTCAAATAAAAAAGAAATGCATGAAAAAAACTATAAGTATAACATATATCAGAGTGATGAAAAAAATTGATTAAGTAAACATTAGTTTTTGTTGTTACAATATTTTCCCACGAAGAATCATCTTACTTCTTTTACCAACAACGAGAATATCCAAGAGATTGTAAACAAGTTTGTAACCAGTGTTCGTCTGACAACTTAAATAGTGTTTTTACTATCAAGCCAGATGGATATCCACAACCCTTTGAAGTGTACTACTCTTGGCATTAGTAAGTGGTATTTTATAATTGTAACACTGTGGTGCTGTTCTATTTGTATTGAAAGTGCACGTATTGTGTAAAGTGGTAAAATCAAGCTTTTTCTACGTTATTTTCTGACCTTGAATGCAAGCATGACTTTTGTGCATATCTAGAAAAGAAAAACTTTACATGCACTTTTTAGAGACTAATTTGCTAATTGATAATCTGGATCTGACTCTGGATCTGATTTTTAGTAGAAAGTTAAAGCTTCGTTTATAATTTTTGAACGTTTTATGGGGTTGTCATCGCTGGTTACGTTGCAGGGGCACTGTATTTTCACTTTGTAAATACCAGCTTACAACTCTTCCCCGTATAGTGATACATCTACCAATGATTTGTACTAGAAACACCGTTAAAACGATTACACACTTGTTGATCAATAAATCATCAAATTTCTACAAGAGATGTTTATTTATCTTTTGAAGGGTAACTTAGCGGCAACTATAACTGAAAATCGAAAAATGGTCTACATATTTTCAGATGAACGTCATTCTGGTTGAAATCTAGTTCGTGTAACACGATTTTTGTACACGACATTTTTTTGGATACACCCATGTATATCTTTCCACAACTTAGGTCATTCAACGTCGAAGTGATGACTCCTTGACTTTTCAAAAAAGTTGGGAAGATTACAAAAAAAAAAGGATTCTCATTTCACGAATCAAGCAGTGTACGAGCTCCGTACTGACATGACACTGCGAAACGGGTCATCCTTCTAAGCGAAGTACAATTCTATTCGTATCAGTGATGAATGGATTTCTTTTGCAATAGTGTCTGTTGGAGAGTTTCGTAGCAATTGGAGTGAGTATACCATTCACTCAGAGTTTTTCAGCTTTATTCTTGTCAACAATTGCTATGCGGGTAAGTGATATGTTGAGATCAGTAGTCATGTTGTGTCAGTCAATGAATAATTAGATACAATCGGACTGAGAATTTTAGCACCTACCACTGTTCATCAAGATATTTCATTATTATCCATACTTCTGGCTTCTACCGAAATTGTAGAGAGTAGTCTATATATATCCAAGAAGATTACTATTAATATCATCGTAAGGTTTCCTTTAAAACATTCGTTGTATTTTTTGTTTAATTTAGGTTGTCTTGTTTCAACATGTCCAATTACCATGAATGGAAGCACGTGTACCTGCCAGGACGTGTGTAGCGACCCAATCGTACAGACGGATTGTTTTACTGAATGTGTAGAAACCTGTGTAACTGAAGGATGCTCGGTGCCTGAAACAAACTCATTCATTGTGGTATGCAACATTTGTCTCGTCTCTGGCGGTTGTTATTGGTAAAAAAAAAGACCGAAATTTGGGACCAATCGGTGATTTCAATTGGAGTTTTCAGCTTAATGTATTGCGAAAAAAAATTGTTTGTAAAAATTCCCACTCTTTTAATTCGATTTACAATGTAAAAATTAAAGAAAAATTAATTAGAGGGATGGTATATGTCTTAGCAGACGCATATTATTTAGTCCAGGCATAACTTCAAAATATGCGACATATTTACTCGTGCTTATTTTCCAATCAATTCTTTACAGAATGGTGAATCATTTATAATGGCTGGCTGTAAGCAAAATTACACTTAAGTCGGCAATCTGCTCCGTTGCAATGCAGCCTACGAATGCAACACCGATGCAACATGTACAGTTAAAAAGGGAATAAGAAAATGCTACTGTAATCAAGGCTATGAAGGAGACGGTGAGACCTGCATTAGAAATAGTTTTAGGGATTGTTACGATGTATATCTGTCTGGTCAGACAACAGACGGTATTTATACAATATTGCCAACAGATTGGACTAGATCGTCATTTGACGTTTTCTGTAATATGACTTATGGTGACGGAGGATGGACTGGGTATCACAGTAATGGCATTTAAAAGCACCTGGTCTACTTGATTGAAAGTCTCCAGAATTATTACACATATGGAGATACATCACCAATAATTTTTATTTTGAGAAGATATGATTTACACGCCCAATTTTGGTTTATCTTCCAGTATTCAGTTTTAAGGGATGTGGTGAAACGGAAAAAGTAGCTACAATGTATTCCTCTGTTATCATGACATGCCAGCTTTGTCTCCTCTGAAAACGAGTGCTGCTTATTGGGTAATATATTTGACACTGTTGTAAAACCTTTCTAATATGAAGACAATGTGTCCACATATTCATTCTAACAGATCCATATTTTTTTTATTACACTCTATACGCTTTATTTTGCTTTCTTTTACTAATTTCTATCTTGTACTATACTTGAAAGAATTCGAAGTAAATATTTTTATATCAGGAAATGTCGTTTTCCCTTAGGTTTTCCAACGACGCATCGACGGAGTGACAGACTTCTTTCGTAAGTGGACAGAATACCAACAAGGGTTTTGTACACTGAATCAAGGAAATAACTTCTGGCTTGGAAATGAACAGCTTCACTACTTAACAGATCAGAAGAATTACATATTACGAGTTGAATTTGTAGACTCTAGTGATCGACAGTTTTTCGAAGAATATGCAACATTTAGGATCGGTGATGAAAATGACAAGTACCGACTAAGTTATGGTTCTTACAATGAAAGCAACACAGGTTTTTACACACTGTTATGTAAGCTTTATTTTTGCCTTTCTGCAACATTTCAAAATCAACAAGTACTTTTTTATGTCATAATTCATAGGCATGATAGTACTTTGTCCAGGGAGCTGCAATGGCAGCTCCCTACTTAAGCATACAGTTGTAAACTTATTCGAGTACAAGACCAAACATCTCCTATGAAAAACAAAACAATTAACTTTACAAGTCTTATATTACTGAAGTGATATTCACCAAAAAGTTATTTTAAAAATGAGCATGTCTGACTCTTTACGCTACTCATTTGCGTAATGTCAAAGTGCAAACGTTTTTTAGAAAGGTTAAGGTTGACGCCAGAGTAGGTTAAGGTTGATGCCAGAGTCCATGCCACCTGCAAAAACGCCGCGTTACTTGACGCTTTTTATTTGTTTATGTACAGAAATATGCATAACCCTAATACAAAATACGATTACGTTTCAGTTTGGATTGTTACAGAGAGAATTCCCAATATATTTACTGATACATTTAGGCATTCAATGTAAATAACACATCGCCATACATCAGAGTTCCCTTGAGGTTCACATGTCCTTGATTATTGAACCAGATTCATATTGTAATTTGTACCTTAGTTTTAACACTTCAATGAACATATGTCTGTACAAATCTTCAGTGAACATTTTTATGCTCAGCAGTAGATTTTTAATTTATTCACTAACTCAAGTTGGTAGAATGTGCAATAATTATAGATCGGGATGTTATTGTAATACTACTCGTGTAGCCATCTTTATTTTTTGGAAAAGCTATAAGAACTTGTACAAAATTATGATCACCTTCCTTTTGTTGCTCGCCAACACAAACAATCTACAAACAATATCCCATGCAAGAACTAGCAATTGTCTCAAAAGGAAACAAATAAAAGCATAAAAAACAATGTCAGTCGTATAATGGTACATGACAACGTTATTAGGAACCCTCCTTTTCAAATGATGTGCAATTCAATACATTTTTACATTTGGGTAAGCAATGGAATAAAATAAAAAGATAGGTATTGTCTGAATTAGAAATATTAATATTCTTACGATTCTGGTTTAAGGTAAAATACACAATTATTATTTGCCGCATTTATTTCTACTTAGCAAAATGGAGTTAAGCCCCAAGTTGGATAACAAAGATGTACATTTATGTGAAAAACACCTTTGGTATTATCATGCAATAGTTAGAACTGATTTCAATGAATTTTATTTTATTTTCATAGTTCTTTGATGAAAAGAAAACTATACTCTACAAAATTGCTTAAAAATTAAAACCAAATGTAGCTTCAATGCAAGAAATTTATTCTATGGAATATTTGAATTTGAATATTTTTAAATGAAGGCTACTAGACCCGAAACGCTACTAGACCCGAAACGCAGTATAAAAGCAAAGATAAATTTAGGCTGTAATTTGTTTGACCGTAATTTCTATAACGAAATAGGAAATTGACTTGCAAAGGATTGCACATTACAAAGTTAAAGCTTTTTGCCATCCTTACAGCTTTTTTAACTTGAAGATTTAAAAATTGATTTTTCCTAAATTGTTTTTTGAATTATTACTACCACGTGTATGCAGTACTCTTTTTCGTATATCAAAACAGGTTTTACTTATCTTTATCATAACTACGGTGAACAGTTCAGCACGTTCGACCAGGACAACGACGGATGCAACAATCACAATTTTGCAGAAAGACACAGAGGAGGCTGGTGGTACACTGACTTGGATTGCTCCTATTGTTATGGTAGTTATTGATTTGATTTTGAATATTGGAGCAGCGGCTGCTTTACACATGGGACTCCTACGAACCTTAACGGTGACTACAACGGAGGCAATGGAGAAAACATACTTTACGTGACAAATTTTGGTGATGACTGCAACCACAAATTTGCAGAAATGAAAATTCGCCCATCCAACACATGATGCATCGATTTATCTCTACGCGTTCAACTTAGGATACCTTTTTAAGAAATGACATAGTATGTGAATTAAACCTTCTTGCATCATTTATTTTTAGGCCTATTGGTTTATGTTTGATGTAAATAAATTGACAATGGGTTAATTCACGTGATGTTAGAGGATTTGTTTTATCTCTACAAGTCTAACTTGTTTGTCTAATCATTACGGAAACGTAATAAAATATAATTACAAGGAAACAGGCTTCTCCATGGGAGTTACTTTTTACCGTGTGCGATATGTGGGCGCGTAACGGGCCTACTATGGGTAGTTCACTCAACATCAGTTCCCTTTTTATAATATTGTATTTTGGAAGGCCTAACAAAGAAGGTGGTTAAACTCTTCGATGTGTTTTGTCACATAAAGTGTTACATTTTTAAATGTACTTTCAAATTAAAGAAAAGTTTCGGCAGATTGGTTGGAAAAACTTCACTAAATTAAGGACCACATTTTGGTAAATAGGTTAAATAAACCTTCACTTTATAGGTTTTTGAGATAAGTAGTAAAATATGAATCGTAAACAAAGTTCTTCACCCAACCAGCACAAACAAGTGCATATGGGCTTATGCAAGAGCACCTTTAAGCAGCTGTAAGACCGATGTTTCCTGGTAACCTTTCACACATTCACAGTCACAGATTAAAGGTACACGACCAAAGGTTATATGAAGGTAACTTTTGTTTTGATTAAATTATGGGAACATATAAAATAAAACAGATGTCTCTACCTAACATTGACCTTCAAGTTAAGGTTATTAAGTCTATAGGTTAAGTGAGTCCTATGGAAACTAGACGACTCTAACTTGCAGGTGAGCACAGATCAAAGCCACTGACGATAGCGTGAAACGAAGATAAAAACCCAAATATTTGAACCACTTGATTTTTTGATCAAATAAATATAACGTACGGTACAAAAAGGTGCAACAGTCCTGTAGTGGTTACTGATCAGGGCAGTAATGTTCTGCTGCCAACACAACTTTAACCATTGTGTAAGAAACGTATCTTCAGGCAACAGACGTCTGAAAGATGTTGCTACCCATAGAGCAGAATAAACGAACTAGAAGGTGAACTTCCGAAACAGCTGTGATCGCATTGAGATTCAGCAGCCTTTATAGGAGAGGGCAAAAGTCGCCTGTACGCTGCTGAATTTACATTGAAACCCGTACAAATATCACCAATTTTCGTGTTCCTAAACATGCTACAATCTTTCCTCGTAAAATATCTGCATCAACCTGAGTCGAGGAGGGAGTTGAATATGATTTGAATATTAAGATCCCTTTGACAATTCCGTAATACTATTAAAGTTTCTACCAAAATTCTCACTTGGCTAACTTCGAATCCTTTTCCAATGTTTTCGGCAAGATGTATTGAATTATCTGTAATACATACAGGCCGCATATTTTAGCTGAAAAATCCCACCTACCGTGATAGGTGGGCAAGGATCACCGTCCTTGAACCTTGTTAAACTTACACTATGAAGTGGTACAGTTTTCAAAGGAAGAAAAAAGATGCATACCTCTGTCCTTATCTATATCCTTACGTTCCTAACAATGGATATAAACAAGCTGATGCCCAGTTTCCTTTGTTTTTTTATTATTCACTTTATACGTTTCTGTAAAGTTTTATAATTGACATTTTCTTGTGCCCTCATAACGCAGAAAAGTGTTTACTAACATACGTTCTTAATTACTATACTATCCCATACAACTTACACAAACTGACGAAAAGAAATACAAATTTACACCTCCCCCGGCTCAATTCCGAGATAATTTTTGCTTCAATAAATTTCTAGAGACTTCTTTGTCCCTAATAGCTTTTTGATAAATAACTATATTGACGAAGCAAAAACCCCTTGAAGGAATCTTTTAATATCATATTTTCCAATACCTCACTTTGAATATTTTTTGTTTCAAAAAAAAAAAAGAAAAGCACTTCCTGTGCAATCAGATGTAGCCATTCAATTAAAACGCTGCTGAACTCCACTTTCGAACCGATGAGGTAGGTTGATGTAGTTCAAATTAAAGTAGGCATTCTTTTACAACCCATATCTCAGTCAACATGAACTATCTTCTACATATATACAGGATCGTTCTTTTGCTTTTGTCCAACTGTCTTCTTAGCATCGAAGTTCCATCGACACAAAGTAAGTACTTTCTATTATTTTGTTCAAAGGAAGAGAAATAACTAACATCTTTTGTTTTACTAAGTTTGAAAAGAACGCTTCATCTATTACCAAACGGAGAGTGCATTTCTATCAATTCAGATAATAAACTCAAAACCAATTAAATTAATTGAAGAAACAATTTGCATTATCTTGATGAGAAAGTATCCTTAAAAATCTTTGTTGCAAACTGATCAAAATACCAAAGCAAATATCTCTCTTGGCATTTGTTGAATATTATCACAAACGTAAATAATCTTGATTATTCACAGACCCCTCAGTAAAGTATGTATTATTAACCTTCAAAACTAGTAGGAAAGAGTCAATAGTAGCAAGAATTGACTAAACGCATGAGGTATTGTCTACAAAGTTATTCGCTGAATGCAAAAATTTTCAAGCCAGGGTATACCTTTTCAAACGGACTCAGCAAACAATAGGATGCTTCTAAAGAATACAACTGAACGGAAATAAATATTTTCTCAATTTTTTAACATACTGTTTCAAAGTGTTATGTATTATATATAAATAAAGATTAACATTCTAACGAATATTAACAATTTATTTCAAAAACTGTAGCAAATTAACAAATGACAATATGAAACCGGTCGAACGTTTTCTTTGTCATGTACGTTCTTCAATTTCGACTCTCTAAAACGATCAAGAAAAGGACTACTTATTATCTTAATATACTGTGCGTTATTAGATATTTGTGCTTTTAGCTTGTCGTCACTGGGAAATAATATTTACATTTTCAAGTTACAAACAAACTTTCTTTAATGTGCAGGTCATAGATCCATGTAAATCCTTCTTCAGTTTAATCGTTTTCTCTCATATAATTAAACATGTTTACCTTTGATAGTTTTCAGGAAATACGAGAGAATTAATCAAAAGATTGAAATACGTTCCTAGACGTAAATTTGCACTTGCCTCTAGTTTGTTCTCAACAATGGTAGAGTCCTATCAAATAGTAATCTTTTTTACAGAGAACTTCTTGTTGAAATGACGAAGCTCTTGAAACTAAAATGCACAAACTCTTTTCATAAAACAAACTGGAAAAATATGTGATGCACTCTTAATAACGAGACAGTAAATGTTCATCCCCTAAAGAAAATCAGTCTAGAATCTTTGCAAATCTGTAGTGATTTTTGCACTTAGAAATGGTTAACAAAAAAGCAAGACTGAGTCCAAAGGTACAATTTTGCAGATTGTTCTGAACTATAGGAGAAAGCGAATTAATTGTACTTCAAAACACCAAACCAAGGGATAAAAAAGTAAAATTAATTTTTGGGCCGAAGAAGGATGTAATTGCTATGAAGGTTACAAAATGAATTTGGTAAGGATCAGCAATTCATAAAGGTCAATCCTGCCCACATAATTTACCTTAAAAATGCGGTTCTTTATCACAAGGATACCATTGAGCTTATTATTACTTAACGTTGAATATTTTTTTAAAGCACAAACTCATTTGCACGAAGGAAATTACACATTTAGAAAGAGAGAGTTGGTGATCTTAACGTTTAAAGTTAAAACTACTGACAGATTAAAAGGACTTGGACATCTGATTTGAACTTGATTGCTGCCATTTATTACGCTGAAAAGAAAACTTCACTTGACAGCGAGCATTTTCATGATGTCCCTTTAGAACTTAAAAAGAAATCATAAAAAAGGTTTGTCATGCAAAGAGGGACGATAAGAAACCGAATAATACGCATTACCGAAACACAAATTTTCTTGTCTTTTGAGCGCGCACAATAATAACTTTAGTACAAGTATGGACTCCTAGTTTACAGGTCCCTTTGTATATCATTATTAGAGTAAGGGATATTAATTTTCATTGACTTATTCTTTCATTAAACGCTGCTCATAATATCATCACCAATGGGGGGGGGGAATTTTCTAAGAAGTCTATTAGATGGTTAGGTCTTCGGAGGGGCTTATCTGTTCACCTTTATTAATCATGGACATGTTTTACCAGTATGGTATTCGGCTTTGAGGGGAATTCAACTGACATGAAATCCACAATTTGATGGTAACTCATAAAAGAGAAATGTGGT
>WURT03027385.1:0-15477 GCA_009936505.3 Holothuria glaberrima | reverse complement strand
TATATATACATATATATATATATATATATATATATTTATATGGACAGAAGATCACTTGGCTAACACGGTCGCCATCATTCGAACAACTTTAAGGCTTATCAATATGGCCCCCGCGCTACTGTCATTTTGCGTAATTTGACGAGGAATCTGCAGACAAGAAACAACATGAATGGAAGTGCAACATTATATTCCTTCCTTCTGTTTGTTGAATTTGACCTCAAGTTGCATTCTTTTGAAATATTACAGGTTTCTTGCAAAATCTGTTGATCATTTCATTGATGGTTTCGAAATCCCAGCGGGGCAGCATTCGAGCTTGTCCCCTCTCTACCCCCGCCCTCACACGCCAGGGCCCCTCAATTACGCAGCTCGATATTTCAGTCACGGCAAACTTGATGGGTTGGTAAAACAAAACTTCCCATCTCGACTTTTCAATACCTACTGCAGACGATGCACACAGTACATTATATTGCTGCTCTGGGTTACGAAACATCAACTTTGATAGCAGAACAGACTACTCTGTATGTTTTCATTTTTTTTTTTTGCTTCAATCCCCCGAAAGCTTTGGATATTACATAGCAGTACAATGGGGTATTTTATTATTTTAATGACTTTACATACATACTAAACAGACTGCATAAATTACAGTAAAATGTTTTTGCCAAACTGGGACAATCAGCTGGTGAATGTGAAAATGCAGGTCTGTTGTGGGTCGAAAGATGGATAATTTCAGTAGTTGCATAAGCCTTTGGAACAGGTATATCACTCACGATGTTTTACAGTAAATAGTAAATTATGGTAGGTGTTTATCCACCGAGAAGACAGGAAGTTTCAAAAACAGCTTTTTAATGCCTGTTTCATTTCATAGAAGAATTATCCACTACATAGATGTTTCCTTTTCTATTATCTTCTTTGCGGTTTTTTTCCTTGATTGATATTCAATCGTTATAATTTTGCCTAGATCAGTTTCATACTTGACAAAAATATCGGCGTTTTATTAATGTTGACCCCCTCCCTTTCTCAAAATCGAAAGCGTCCCCTCGTCTTCCCATGGTGCACGCCATACAATGGTGGAAAGGCGTAAAATTTGATGAGCAACTATGTACGTACACTGTCTGGTATAAAAAGGTTAAACATGCATTAGAGTGTAAGCCACAAAAAAGTAGAAACGAATCGTACAATTACCAGACTAAGTCAGCTCCACTGCTTCGTATATGTTACGGTTCACTGATATCAAGAACGAAACACCGTGGCCTAAGAACGGCCCTGTTGCAAGACCATTACAGTCATAACTAGCTCATCAAATGACTACACAATCGATAATTAAGCCTCAGATTACCTTGACTAATGGTGGTTGGAGGGTTTAAGCTTGTGTTTGAAGGTAGATATAAGCACAAGATATTTTGTGCAGAACTTGGTGCTGCAAGTTAGCCCAGGCCCCAAATTGTAAGCTCTCCCAGGCTAGTAGGCCAGGCTACATAACTTGTGGATGTGAGCTCGGTTAGCCTAGACCAGGTTAGCTTAAAGTTAAGGGCTTAGACTTACCAACAGCATCAGGATTTTCCCTAATCTTTTGATTATAAGTTCGATACAAGCATTAAATACTGGGCAAGATAGCTTGTGCTCGTATCTACTTCAACACAATCGTCGAGTTTCCGTTCCCCCATTATTTATGATAATCTGAGATTTGTACAATGTAGTATGACATGTCCACATTTAGCATTTTTCCTAAATAAAATATAATATTGGGCATCAGATTGCCCAACGAACATTAACAATCAATCAACGATTGGTTAAAACACTGCATTTTAGCTATACTCATGAACCAATATTGGGTAAAAAGTTTATCCAGCCACTGTTGGGCAAAGTATTCATTAAACAATTTTGGGTAATAAGTTAACCAACTTCTGGGTAAATACATTACTCAACAGCTGTTGGGCAAACGTAACCAAATTTCTGATCGTTTACATATGTACCCAGTGTTGGTTAAAAGTTGGTAAGGTTTTTACCCAACTTTTTAAGAGTTTATGCACGAAGTTATCGATCAGCATCTAGAATTACCTATATGCAACATTTGTAATAACTCATCTGAAAAGATTCTCGTCCTTGTTTTGGTTGTTGTTATGATTACTGACGTTGTTGTCTTCATTGTCTTCCTTGTCCTCCATGCTTCCTCCGTTTTTGTGGATGATAGTACTGTCGTCGTCATTGTTGCTGTTATAATCTCCCTAGTTATTTTTTGTCCTCATTGCTTTCATTGTTTTTTGTGAATGATAATGTTGTTGTTGCTTTTGTTATATGATTTATCATTAAACTGTAATGATTTTTAAACTTTGGCTCTGTAAAGCCTTTCTGCAGTTTCTTTTCTTTAAAATTTAGGAAATCAATATAACCTTGTTTAAAAACGCAATCAGTGCAAGCTTTATTGAAAGAACTTTTATAATTATTTAACCAACAATTTATGGCAGTCCATGGCTTCAAGGAACAACCTGCTTTTTATAATGCCAGATATTAGCAGGTACGAATTACAACCAATGGAAAAGCTGTTGTAAGAAAATACTTTCATTTGCAAAAATTATCATTGTTTCTTTTTGCAATAAATGTTTGTTTATAAAAACTTTAAAAGTAGATACAAAGGAATCTGCATCTGTTCAAACTGCTTACTTTTCATGTTGCCATCTTTCCCTTGCATGAAGTCATATTTTGGTGATTTCGTGAGGCCTTATACTAGTGTAGAACTCGTGGAAATATGTTATAGGCAAGACCAGGCGCGTGAATATTGCATGGATTTCGAAGGCTTACTTTTAGAAGTTGTCATGAAACATACACTTGACAGTGGCAACCAATGCGGAACTTCTCAACGTGACTCCAAATTGCCAATAAGTCACCTTTATGGTTATTGCTAGACCACAATGGCGTTTAGAAGTAGAGTTGAATTTAAGAATACTATTTCTGTAATGTGACCATTAAACTGAGTTTTACAGTTCAACGGAAAATAAGAACGAGCCTTAATAGTACCCATCTAGTCAAAAATCAATCTGTTTGCACTTAGGGCGAAAATACCAGACTTTGTTTGCAAGGCAAAGAGCTGGCAGTTCAATTTATTTAATAAAATTGACTGGTCATGAGCAAACTGAATAGAGACTGGTTTTTGATGGAAGTTTATAAATCACGCGATGGGTGGGTCAAACAAGTCCAAGGTCAGCAAACAATAAAATAAGTCACAAAGCAAATAGATCTGGAATCAATGTCAGCTACTTATTGCAGTTTCGTTCACTTGTTAATGCTTGACTTAGTGTTGACATTCGCTGTGGTTAGCTGTTGGTAGGGAAACTTTAAGCACCTGTTTAGCTATTCTCAATTGGTACTTATTACAAATGGGAAGCGTCTTAATGTTTTTATCGCTTTTATAAAATCCTTATGGTAGAGCCGCAGGGTATATTAAAAGTATGTATCTTGTTTTACAAGCCAGTGGCTATAAATGATTGATTCCATCAAAGCTATCAAGGAAATGTGGATTGTCTTAGACTTTCAATACCACTACAAGTAAAAAAAATGTTATTTTACAGAAATATAGTTTAAGCTTCCAGAAAGCCGCGAGATTTGATGAATCCTCGCCAAAAGGAAATGCTTTGTCGCCCTGAGGATTATCCCACAAATTTTATTCATTTTGAGATTTCATACGATACAATGTTTCCACAATTTCACATCTGGTATCATAACATGACTTTTGACCCCTACTAAAACCAATGTGGAGTTCTTGTAAGCAATTTCGGTCAACATGCTACATTTGAGACACTTTAATGTTACATTTCCTGAAATACCATCATTTCAAGCAGTTTTATAAGGTTTTGGTAGTTTCTATGGTCCTTACCTCAGCTGACCTTTGAACACAACCAAAAACAACAGGCAACACGACTTTTGTACCAAGTATAACGCTCCCACATTTCAGGTATGCAAAACATTCATGATCCTGCCCTGAAATATAGTATTTCAGGGGTTTTTAAACCCTAGAGACCTAAAATGACATCTGACCTCCTCCCAAAACAATGGTGTTCTTCCTCTAAATGTAACAAATTTATTTCTTAAGTAGCATAAGACTAAAAGTGAATGGCAAAAACTCAAATGCTTAGTGCTTGAATGGGATTCGATCCCGGGCGGTCGAAATGGGAAAACAAACGCTTCCCACTAGACCGTCGACATGCACAGTAATTGCGATCTGTTTTAATTTTGGTATAGAAACTTGGAAAGAGAATCTTTCACGCAAGTCCATCATTACGTAGGTTAAGTTGGAATTACTACTTAATAAACTAAGGTTTGCTTGTGAAAGTTAAGTGTTGTTCTCTTTAATCTTATCCTTGGCATAGTACCAACGTATGTTCTTTCCTTTGGTTGGTGACAATGCCACACAGTTTGGATCTACGGCCCACTGCCTTTTCTTGAGATACCTCATGTACGAGCAGTTTACAGGATTTTCGTAATTGGCTCTTTCCATGAACTTGGGATAAGAATGTGGTTTCAGATAGTTTTGACTGAAACCATCTTGGAATATCATTTTTCCAATTTAATAATTCCAATTGTTGATAATATAGTTAAAGGAGTTACTTAACAATATTCCTATGATTTGTAAATTTTTACAAAATATTATGGGATACTTGATTAAATTTAGTGAAATTCATGGTGCATCACTCAAATTTAGAGCATATTTTGTGACAAGAAATAAGTGATATTTTCCATTTTATTATTTCAGGTTAAAAAGTATTTAAATCAATTGCAATCAAGTTAATAAGGTCCACAATGCACAATTTTTCAATAGCAAACACTCTCAAAACTGTGATTATTTCATATATTTTTTTTTTTGGGGGGGGGGGGGGTATCATAGAGCTCTTTCGGATGTAACGGATGGTGTATCAGCTAAAAAAAATGTTACATCTTGAGATAGGATGGCCTTGAATCATGAACAGGGTATTTCGCCCCAAGTAATATGTTTCCATTACTGCTCATGCAAATTATATTATAGTTAAACATTTTTATGTAATTTTTCAACATTTTACTAAAAAATGTGAATTTTGAAGTAAAAATTGAAATATGGTGTCTCACCTAAATCGTTACATCCTGAAAGAAATTTCAGTCAAAACAGTCCACAAAATACCACATACTCTCATATCATTGCCTTAAATAACATATATGTGACACACTGATACTCATTGATAATAAATGATTCAAGTTATGTGTTCTATTGGAAAATTATCAAACTTACATTAAATTGTCTCACCTGTTAGGGGAGAGCGGGGTTAGTTGGAACGCGGGATTAGTTGAAGCATTGACATTTTCTCACACAGGGAATAATAAAAGTTTGAAATACTGCGATCATTTTAAAGGTATAATCAACAGTCATCCACCATATTGTTTACCAGATTGATGCTACAACACTGCTCAAGAGAAAAAGATATTTTGATTTTCAGTAAATTTTTCACAATTTCCAAAATGTGTCCTTGCTCTTTGTTGTTAAAAGATCAGGGAGAACAGTTCTGACGGAAGAAGGCACTATTTGTGAACTACAAAATGATGGTAGATACATGTTTTATTGCAGGCGATATATTTTGCAGTAGACCTGTATATGTAACATGTGCCATGGGGGTAAGGTGGAACAGTTTGCTGGGGATTAGTTGGAACATGGTCAACATGGACCAGTGAGTGGACATTTCTCAAATATGGGTAAAAAAAGTTCCCAAATTATTTGAGTGAATAGTCTGTCATGAACATATTCTAAAATATTTAAGCGAAATTCATTAAATTTATGACGGATTTAAAATTCTTTGAAATTCCGCAAATTCGCAGTTAAATGAGATTATGGCATTTTTGTCAAGTTTGAGGTCTTATTTCTCAGCAAATACATATCCCACGAGTCTGTAAATGTTGTTTTGTGGAGTTATTGCTTCCTAAAATGGCCAAAATTTGCCTGTGTGGCAATTCTCGCCACACATTTGGCCAAGTTTAGATACCAATATCTCTGTTAGTATTATACCTACATCCCTGTAATTTTTAGAGGTACTTTTCTGGCACACAGAAAATGCAGAATGCTGTTAATACTGATTTCCTGTGGTGCATTTTTAAGAAACGCTGCCTTGAAAATGCCTCTTTGCACTGAATTTATACACGAAGTATTTTCGGAGACATGATTTATATCACTGATGAAGTCATGAAAGCTTTAAAGGTTTTTTTTTTCTTGTGTACTTTAGATACAAGGTACTTACCAACAAAGTTTCAGAGTTTCTGTTCATTATGTATCAGCTTGTAAAGTTGCTCCGTCGCACAAACTGGAGCATCCTCTGGGTCAAAAAGGTCCATGTGGGTCAAGTTAAAATATTTTGACATTTTTTTTCTTAGAAAGATATATCTATCAACATACCATGTTCCAAGTCCAACAAGACATCATGTTACAGTGAGCTACACATGATATTTTGACCATGTTCCAACTAACCCCGCGTCTGGGGTTAGTTGGAACATCTCGGGGGGTCACCTTTATTGTTGATTTAACCCAAAACAGAAGTTCAACTTTTATTAGTATATGCAATTATTAACCCCTATGGGTTACCCATACAATGGTATATTAATTTTTCTTCAAGTCAAATCTATTTGGAGGGTATGGGAATTTTTCTGGAAATCGTTCCAACTAACTCCGCTCTCCCCTACATCCTGAAATCTGTTACATCCTGAATTACAAAAAAAATCTGATTTTCGGAGAGTCCATGTAATTTTAGAAACTTAAACTGTGATTAGACATTGGTATCCTACTAATATTTGTGTGCAATGTAGTAGCAAAGAAATAATAGTAAACAGGGATATGTAACTGATAATTATAAAGTTTGATATTTGCACACGGTGTAACCGTTACATCCTGAAAAAGTGTACTCATAACATTTGGCACAAATATTAAACTTTTTTCAGTTTTGATATTTCCATTCTGGAATAGCGAGAATTATCACCATATCTTATGTGTAATTTGAAATGACCTCAAGTATCCTAAAATATAACTAAAATTTCATCATTAGGCTGTTTTGAAATTTTGACCCTTTATGTCACACTTTGTGCCTCAAGTTGGTGGAATGAGCCAATTCCATGTCTTTCGATTTCAGATGATTCTGGACCTACACCAAAGGCTTTTTCCTTGTATGACAAATCTTTATACCAAACATGCAAAATATCTGTCATTTTTATCTTAAAATATCGCGATTGCAAGGTTTGCGATTTTACCTCTGGTGGCTTCGAATGACCTTTGTCAAATGTATTTAGGCCACCTTAAAAAAAAATTATTTCTCAAAGGAAGAGGCATCGCTCCATTTCCTCAGAAGGTACACCTTTCCTTTCCTTTCCCTTGCCAAAAAATACCTAAATGATGAAACTTCAACGTATTTTTAGTTTAAACCTTTCCAAAGAACACTAATTTCAATCTTGTAGACCGAATACCAAGTTTATCAGAAGGAACGAGGTGTGACTCTCCAGCTGAAACCCAGCCTCAAGTACAAAAGATTTACTAAATAATGAGAGTTTTCAAGCATATAGTCAGCTTTATGCTTTGGAAAAGATAGTACGACTTTGCCTCAACGCCATATTACAGGAACAAAACTTTTTCAAAGGGGACAGGTACTGCCCTCCTTCTAAAGTTTTGAACACCACTCCAGAACAGTGGGATAACTTGAGTGGTATTACTCTTCCCCGTCTACATTCACCCTTACTATCATCGGTTCTCCTCATGCACAACATCTAGAAAACTTTGATACCATTCACAAGACGGGTGAAGTGCTATACATTAGGAAGCGTTTTGGGCAACACTTTGCGTACCCTGCTACGTGCGAACTTATGGTAGTGCTTTGCTCAGATAGTGTCACAAATCCCAGCTTTCAATCATGTGAAACTTTCTATGGCGATTCTAAATTTCCCATTTATTTCTTATTTGGGTCAATTTTGTGGGCTGGCTCAAGCCCTTCCGGAAGGGAGTTGCCAGACATTTCAGGCGTTTAAGGAGTTTATTCAGTTGATATCAATTATTTTGTGACGAATTTGAAGGAAATCATTGCAAAACAATGTTTGCAGTTAGCCTCATTACTCATGCATCACTTCCTGCAGTTACCAAAATGTGAGGAAATGTAGTGTTTGTAGATAGGGGTTTCATATGGTCAATACCTATATAACGGTATAGAGTGTCTTGTCACAAATTTGTAATAAATGATTTTAATTATTAATTACCCTATCATTGCCATTTCAATTGTGTGTCAGATGTGAAAAATATCTTAGTTTAACCATGTACCATCAAGATGTGAGTAAAACTCAACAGGTGTGAAAAAGGCTATGAATTTTGTTTACCAACTCAATAAGTACCACTAAAACATCGAGACCGAACAATCCCACTTGGACGATTTTCAACCACCTTTCCCGAGAGGAGGCTTATCCTTGGACAATACCTAGTTGGACAACATGCACATGGAAAATTAACGTTCATGGCAATTGCTCTTTTGGAAGTCCCAACTACTGTAGGCTTCAAAATAAAAAGGAGTGGAAATTTCTGTTGAGGAATTGTCCAAGGCCAGGGGGCGGACACCTTGAAATATTACTCCTCTAGACTTTCTGTCGTATATGTACTCTAAATTGCTTTCGTTGAAGATAAAGTTGGGATCAATCTCTACACGCTGACCTCCTTTTTCCAGGGAGTTGTCCCTGGTTATTCTTGTATAGTTTAAACATTTGTACACTCTAAAAACACTTGGGTCACGAGGGAATCGAACCGATATTTGGGTCAAATTGTAACCCAATTTTGATCAAATGAAGTCTTATTTGGGTCATTATTTGACCCAACAAATTTAGTCCCCTTTAGTTCCCTCCTGACCCAGTTTTGGGTCAAATTGACCCAACGGTTTTTACAGTGTAGGAAAATAATAGGTCAAATAATAGGTGTACGCAGGAAAGTTTATCTTTGTTTTGTACCTTTACACAGCGGTATAGGCTACGAGTACTTTGGTGGGTGGCCTAGGTAATAATATTCCACATTTCGTACCATCATGTCTTATTTTATCTATTGTAGCAGTCGAACTCTCGCGGGGTCATTGTTCTTACTACAAAGCACTTAAGAATATCGCACCTGTAACGATTTGTATATAGAAGCTTTCACTTAAGATAAACTTGGAACAGGCCCGAAGGGGTGGAATGTAAATACGATTACTAAGTAGAAAGTACATTATTAAAACAAATTAACACGCCCCAAGATAAAAAATAATTGTGTTTGGTTATCAAACTAGGATGCCAGTGCTAACGTGTAATCTAATTTTCCATATCCAACTGGAAATTTAATTACCCAGAAGACACAAAGTCCCCAGCTCTCTTCAAGCTTGAGAATTTAAAATGGCCTTTAACTCGGTAGCCGTACTTGCGAGTATTCTCTGCCTTTCTTCAGGTAAGTCTCTTTTTCATCAAAAAGGCGTCGCATAACACCAACACAGCGTACGTCTTGCTTAAACCTCGAGTTTCTGTTAATTAGTTGCAATCTGCAGTAGTGCTAGCTGCGTCGTCTGAAATATTTTTGGAAAAAAATCACTCAAAAAACTTACTGGGACTATTCCGGGTATAAGGGTATATTCTAAATGTTCTGTACTCAATTGCTTGAATGGAGGGGGTGGGATAGGTGCTTTCTGTGACATCTGACATTTTGTCACCTTTTTCACGTCTTTCGTAGGTGAACCTTGCCATACTGCGGGGGTGAACCATCCCTCAAATAGTATATTTGGGACGCCGAATGCTATTAAAAGCACCTTGAAATTTAATGTCGGGTTTTAAAGATGTATAACTTGTACACATCAACTTGGAGAAGGATATCAATAGCTATTGACAATTATCTCAGCTCCCTTGAAAGTGCATCGTAAAAATCACGCAAGTGCAAGAAGAAAAAGCCTAGGCAAGAAAACGTCTGACTCCGTTACTAACCTTTCCCTTATTATTATTATCTTTTATTTATTACACTTTGTGTCAGCAACTTCTTTGGCATACAAAGTTTCACGATTATTGCGTTTTAACCATTGATTGTATAAGGGTGATTCCATTTTTGGGGGTACTGTGACAAGTGTGACATGATATTTTTGGCCCTAATCTCATCATTCATGCCTTTTTGTCCGTGACTCAATGTTTTGATATGTCCTACATTAATTTAATTGAAACTGGTGTGGAGTAAGTTCCATTCATGGGTGCAGAAATTGTTTGCTTCCTCAAAGTCCCTTATTTTGAGAAAAATGTTTGTTTTGGGGACGCAAAAATAACTTTTCAACATATTTACCATAAATCGGTCTGTTTGTGGAAATTATGAAATTAACTTATATGAATTGTGGTGACAAAATAAAAAGAAAAGTACTACCATGGGGATAAAACTTATATGGCAGTAGCCTCTGAGAGTGTATTTTGCTATTAGTGTTCAAATTTATGGAATTACCCGTAATTATTTGCTTTGGGGATAAGGTTCTAACATATACTAAATCGGTCAGAAATTTTAATTCAAAAATTAATTTGGAAACTACTCATTGCAGTGCCCATGTGAAGCATTTAAAATCATCTACTGCAGTCATTATTTGTATATTTTGTGGAGAACAGCGAGAACTACGGGAATAAATGGTGACGTATCATGCAACATGTCTTTGGGTAATTTGTAAAACTGTAAGGAAATTACAAAAAACAGTCTAACATCTTTATCATTATTCGCCTCCAGCACAAACAATTTTTCATCTACGAGATGACGGGTTGTACAGAGGGATGGACAGAATTCTTGATCGCACCTTTTCTTTAAACAGAGTATCTATGTGCTACAATGGAGAAAATATCTTCATTGCGGAGGGAGATGGGAGAAATAACCAGGCAACAATTCATGAAGTGACTCTTTCGGCCACTGCAAGTTCATCGGTATATCAAACAATTGACTACACATGTAAGTAATGCCAAAGATTTTGTTTGAGTCATTTTTGCCAGCTATCAGGCTCAGTCCTTGTTCTGTCAGTCTGTCGTACACTAATTTTGTATTTTTCTGTCAGGAACATGACCCGTAGGTCTACATTATCGGTAAGCACACTTGAGGAAATTTCCGATTTACGAATCATGTGGGTTCACTGAGGCCGTTGCAGCATGGTCCAGGCGCGTAGCAATGGGAAGCCTGGGGGGTCTGGGCTCCCAGACGTTTGTTAGGCCCCAAATAATTATTTGTGTCCTTAAACGTGTATAAATTAATGAAAAAAATATATGTCTTAAACACATCTTGCGCACGTATGAAACCAACGAATAATTTTTGAACATTAATTCATTTAAAACGATGAAATATATAGCACCAGATTGCATCCAAGGACACCTAATCATTCGAAAGTTTTTTTCAAAGAGGAGGGGACACCCATCCCCTTGACCCCCTTCTCAGGACCGCGATCAATGCCGTGAACCCCCCCATTTAATACCTTGCCCCCCTATAAATTTCATCCTAGCCACACCCCTGCAGCATACAGGAGTAAAGACACTTAAACCAAATCAGCCGATCACCCATTTCAACGACAAGAACCTGTCACAAACTCTTTGTATCGTAAAAGGTTCTGGTATGTCGAAAATTTAGGGCTGGCCCATTCAAGGAAAGTGCAAAGAGGGGGCAAAGTATTCAACGAAAGCTTTTATTGATGTTCTGGGTTCAGTTTAGTATGTATTAGACTGTGGTCTGTCATGGGTTCCTCTTCAAAGTTTGACTTATACCCCCATCACACCAAACCAGTTCTCAGTACGTTCGTGAAAATGTAGTCTAGCCGGCTCCAACTGTTTAAGAACGAAGTGGACGTAGTAGCAACTATTTTCATTCTGTTAACGAACTTCATGGACGGGTCAGGACGAGAAGGATGCTCTAGAACTTTGAGCCTGCTCAAAATTTTATCCCTTCCATCCCGTTCTGCAATATGAAAACCTACTTAAAACGAGAAAGACGCACTACGGACCTATTAAGAACATGTTACGACGTGATCTAGTCAAACATAAATTTCAGTGAGTGTGCACACCGACCGTGTCCGTTTTGAAGCTCGTACATCCCGTTCGACGCCGTGGACCCAATTCGAACTAGCATCGTATTTTAAGCCAAACTGCACATTCTGCCGTGACCGCACCCCGTTCTAGTACGTTTTTTAAGGCGAGGTAGAAGGCGGTAGAATTCCTTTTTTGTGATACTAGCATTTGATTCATATACCCAATAATGTTGGGGCGATTACCTTTTAGAGAGTCGTGTAGAAGAAATATGGGTTTGGGTCAAGTACCTCTATGTTTCATTGTGGGTAATCTCGAGGTTAACCTTTGTCACCCGCCTCAATGAATTATTCAATGAAACAATGTTCGAGCCTCGCATATGAATTCTTTGTTTCCAAACCTTTCCGAGACTATAACACCGGTAGAGATGAAGGAAGAGCGTTCACGAAGTCTCTAGAGCAGTTTCCGACTTAACCTCCATTAGACCCAGACTTAATTGACACCCTATTTTCCAGAAAAAAAAACAAGAGCTGTCAGACTCAATGCTACAAAAGTAAATGGTTTTACTCGTTGACCTAGTCAGGGGCCATTCCAACCCATGGCCTTTATGGCCCGGTGAGCCGGCAATGCCTATACAATTAATTGTATATGATTCGAATACGGTAACCTGAGTAACTGCATACCTAGAATGAAAAAGCGGACTTGAATAAAGTTAAGCTGGAGGAACAAACCAGAACAATCGTGAATTTGATTAACTAATATCGCTTTGGCATTCATGATGCTCCTAAGCCCAGATGATTGTCGAATGCGTCTTATTACTGAAGGGCAGAGAACCTCTGGCCCACGGCCGCATGCAGCCCGCGAGACCATTTGTTCCAGTCCGCGAGGCAATTCAAAAATGTAAAGTCGGAATCCCTTGAAACTAGTTGCTAATAATCTTTAATAGCTCAAATTTTATCCCTTACACCTTTTTCTGATATTTTACGTAGAGACGCTGCGAAGTTAACCGACTGCATGGTCAAGTCGTTAGAGCATCCGACTTGCAGCCGGAAGGTTGGAGGTTCAAATCCTGGCCGGGTCAATGGAACCTACTGCCATTTTGCTTGGTGCTCAGCATAAGCAATGGCAAACTAACTAAATAACTAACTTACTAACTACACACCAGTTAATTAAAACCCCAGCGTTTACAATATAACATGCCTCCCGTTCCGTTAGGTATATACTAGGTGTAGAATCCTTGTACTGTACTGGTGGCATAGGGGGCTTTGCGTGGGATAGAGAGAAGGGCTTTATGACACTGAACAGAAGTGTCATATCTTATGTATAGGCCTACCTGCAAAACTAGTACCACCTGTAAAACTCAGTGGGCACTGAATTTGATACCGTAGATTCCGGGTGTCAGAACTCCTGCCCATCCAAATAACTGTGAATCAAAATGTGAAAAGTGGATGACTTTGCAATGCAAAGGGTAGAAAAAATAAAGTTGTTTCACAAACGCGGCTTTTCCCGTGGGATTCGGACTTTTAATTTTCTTATAATCTTGTTATTATTTTTCAAATATTAAATAAAAGACACTGTTAATATTGTGATAAGTCTGGCCTGTGTAGCTTTGCACATTCAATGCCATTTAAAGTTTACGCAATCAAACAATCGAGGTAGTACTTCCACGGTCTCACAACACCAATCAAAGAATGTGAAGGGTAGCTTATGGGTGAAAAGGTTGGTGGTTACTTATCTGGAAATATGTTTGGCTAAATTAGAAAGCCTGACAACAGACATTTTGAGTACCATCTTATCACTCACTCATTGACCCTTAAACCAGTAAACTTTGTAGCTTCTACAAGTCAGTTGGCACATTCTAAAAGCGTCCGGTTCAAACTGAACCAAAACGGATTAAATGGGCACTTAACCGAAAAAAAAAATCAAATCTTTGACTAGTTTTGGTTCAAAAACTAACCATTTTCTGTTCAAAATTAACTAAATCTAGTCAAATTTTTGAATAGATTTTGTTTCAGTGCCCATTTGAACAGATTCGGTTCAAATCTGAACCGGACGTTTTGAGTGTATATGATCTTGCATTGTACTGTTTTTGAAGCTTATACTTCCAGTTGTCCTTATATACAGTGCCATCAGCAAAGAAGTTAAGTCTTCTAAGATCCGTTCTAATCGCAATTTTCTTGGCCTACCGTTGTACCTACACCATCTACTAAGACATCTAACTAGAGACATTAAAAGGTTTATATTAGCATTTTAGGCAAAGTGAAGAAGCTGACTCCGCCTTTTCATAGGGGTAAGGGAATACTGCCAGTCAGTGGGGCTATCACTTTATCCGGACAATATATCACAGGGTGGACCACATAATAGCATTTTGCCAGAAAACAGGAAAAGGAAAAAACCTCCCAACCATCATACGCTTATGCACTTCCCTCAGGTTTCACAAGGAAAACATATCTCAAAACCTTCATTCCCTCAAGTTTTAATAAATCGTTTCGAGAAGACAATACTCTATGACATGAAGAAATTAACTTCTGACTCAACTTTTTGACATTTGCGAGACGACAGAAAAGTGCAATTCAAAATAAGTTCTACATCTTTGAATTAATCTAAGCCACAGCTTAACATCTGAGAAATTTTATTTTATTATTTTTTTTTGGAACAGAATTGTAATGGGGGATTCTCGTTTTGTTTCCATAACGTTTGCTTGCCAGAATACACCTAGGAGTAATTCTTGTAAAGAACCATTATATTGCAGAAAATTCTAACTATTTCAACAAGTCAAGATGTTCAAGTTGTGGAATTATTGGGTTGTAGGTAAAGTTACACAGGGGAAACCCACAGACACCTGGCCACTAGAAAATATAAGCATCTTTTCACTGACAAAAACTCCCATATTTACAAACACCTTAACAAACTTGCAAAGGCAAAAGTGATCACAACTCTTTCACAATCATTGACTCAGCTCCTACTAAGCTCCAGCTTAAAGGGAAATATTGTGTTAAAAAATACACCAACGTGGCACACAAAGAAACTACCTTAAATCATAATTAAACCCTTTGGTCTCACAAATAAACTCTAGCAATAGCTTTATCTCCTCAAAATATTATGCATTGCTAGAGTAGAGTAACAGATGTTGCATCATTTGAATTTTTGAAAGTCTGGGTGAACAAATTCCTTTTGTGCAAAAAATACCCGAATTTCTTCCTGTGAGAGCCTTAATTTCTTGAAACGAAAGCTACCTTATTGCCTTATTTTAAATTGATTTTTATTCTGTACCTTTTAATGATGGTTCAAAAATCTGAAAAATTTCTGCAAAACAAACGCAACATTTCCCTTTAAAAGAAGGGTTCAAACAAACATTTACTTTTCATATGTGAAAGAAGAACTAAATCTATGCATTTTGGTAAAACTTTCATTCAAATCGGACATGTATTACTCGAGATATCAGCAAAAGAAGTT
>WURT03027374.1:0-15477 GCA_009936505.3 Holothuria glaberrima | reverse complement strand
AGTATTCATAACAGTCAACGAGAATGTGACTGATGGTGACAGCACAATCACAGGGTATACAATATGGTCTTTCATCCACGTGAAGTAAGTAGGCATGGGTAAGGTAAGTTTGACCAATGCGAGTCCTAGATAGGAATGACCGACACTTTTCACATTTGGTGTATAGATTTGTCATGTTGAGAGCAAAAACCTTTTTATTTGGGATGGAGGTCAAAGGTCATTTGAGGCCACCAGAGGTCAAAGACCAAAAACCTTGTAATTGCAATATCTCAAGATAGGAATGACCGACACTTTTCATACACATGTGGTATACAGATGTGTCATGTTGAGGGGAAGAGCCCTGTTATTTTTGGTGGAGGTCAAAGGTCATTTGAAGTCACCAGAGGTCAAAGACCGAAAACCTTGTAATCACAATATCTTGAGATACGAATGACTGGCACTTTTCATATTTAGAATATAGATTTGTCATGCTGAGAGGAAGAATGTTATTCTTTTTGGTGGACGTCAAAGATCATTTGTGGTCACCAGAGGTCAAAAACTAAATATGACATTTCATGAGAGGAGGCACAGACAAATCTCTTCTAAGATATGTTTTTTTTTTCAATTTTTTATTTTTTAAGTTTTGGTGGTGTTCAAAGGTCATGTGAGGTCAGCAAGAGTCAAATTGTGAATGCATCCTAAAAAATGATGTAATCCAGAAGTGTAAATTTGAGGGATCAACATCCCCCTTTCGGCAAGGAATCACTAAGCCTTTGGGCTTTCTGGTTTTTTTTTTGCCTTAAAAGTGGGGGCATAGTTCCCCTGACTGGGAGATAAAATGCCCCACCTGTTCCCTATGCCATTACAGTCCAGGTTAGTTCAAGATCACCCTTCCAATATTATTTAATTGAAGATGTTGACTTAATCATTTGTCAGATTATTTATTTGATACTTTCTTGTAGTACTGGAGTACATGAAATAAAAATGTTTTCAAGTTTATATTCATAAGTCAAAGAAGTTAGATTTCAGACTGGTAGAGAATATCATATCAATGATTATGATAACTATAGCTAATAGTATAATCCCCCCCCCCAAAAAAAAAAGTTAATATCATTGTCTAGGATGTAAAGTTTACAAGAATTACAGCAAAGTCATGAATTATTTTTGGACAATGAGAGTAGCTTACTTGTAAGGTGCTTGAATACAAGAAAAAGGTGCCTGGGGGAGGGGGGATTTCAGGGCAAGGGGGTTCAGGGCAAGGTGAGAAGTGCTGCTAGACCATTGACTTAAGTAGCAAGGTATTCATGAATATACAGGCTATTCAGTAAACAAAGAAGGGGGATTGAGGGGGAAGGGGAGGGTGCATGTGTCATATTGAGTAGATAAACCCAATTCTTTTTGTTGTTTGGAGGGAAGACCATACTGTCACAGTAAAATAACCAAGTACCATACTTTGGTGTAATTCTTCATCAAAATAATTGTATAGGACACTTAAGTACAGTTAGAGCTATTTTTGGTAGCAATTTGTAACATCTTGTGTATAAAGGAAGCATAGGTGAAAATTCTAGGGAGGATTGGGTGGGGGATACATTCTCTCCACTTTTTGACAAAGGGTGGATGGCCTTCACAATCATTCCCCAAGATTTTCAAAAATATCACAAAATGATATGTTCTGTACTGTAACAGTACTTTGTGTCATCAAATTGATAACTTTTGAAAAGTGTGAAATAAAGTACAATATTAATTAGCCTAAAAGACTACAAAAATGCTATGTTTTGGGCGTGTTTTGTGTGTATCCATCGTGGATTGCTGTCTTATTATTAATGTCAGCTTGTAATCCCTGGGAATTGCTAGTAAGTGCAATAACTCAAGATGCAAAGATTGATACCTTTTATTTCCTTTTGGCAAGGAGTCACCATAGCCTTTGGGCTTTCTGGTTCTTCATTAAACACCACTTGAGGCATAGGAAAAGGGGGAAGGGGCAAACTCTCCTGCACTCTGATAAGTGGGGGCAGAAACCTCATTTTACCCCCCCCCCCCCACTTTGGATGACGTGCTGCCAAAATATGGCATTGAATAGGATGACATTATTTTAAAGTTTGTCAAACATTGCACCATTTTGCATCTAAGGCACTTTCAATAGTCAAAAATTCCCAAAGGGGGACTCTCTCACCTTGACCCCTCCCACAGGACACTGATCACTAACATTCACTCTCCCCCCGCTATCAAAAAGCTTCCCACACTAATGTGAGGTACAGTATAAGAGGGGGAGGGATATTGGACCTATACATTATATGTTTGGTAATGTAGTACAGTTTCAAATATAGTCTGAAAAATTGTTCCAAATAAATTTGTAATGTTGAAATGTCTTCCAAATGTTGTGAAAATTGCTCAAGCGGAATTGTTTACATTAATTTATTCTATTTTAATCATTAGCTGAAGGAGCAGAGAGATGTTCAAGAGATTAAGGTGAACATAAATCTATTGGAGAAGCTGTCAGTATTACTTGATACTGAGAAGTCAATCAAGGATGAAAATAGCAACAAACATTGTTTGACGTAAGTTTGTGGAAGTCAGTATGGAGGGAGGGGGCTTGGATTTAAAAGTATGTAATGTGGATGGAACTGAGGCTTATAGCTTAACAAAATTCAGTGTGCTTCCCTATATGTTAATTTTGAAAATTAAAGATCATGAAATCCTGTGCTTAGGGGATGTTCTATGGTAGGTAAATCTCTTTTTCCTATGAAACACTAATAATACACATGGCTTTGTTTTATCAAGGAGCAAGATGTAATGATCTATTAAGGTAGGCTTTAGCCAGGATGGTGAGCTGAGGGAGTCCAACTGAAAGTAGTTGAATTGAAATGGCAAAATATGAGACAATGAAGTATTCTTTTGAGTCATAGACTGGCTCATGAACTGTTAAAGTAGCATTTTGAGTTGTACACCATTTTCAAGTATTTCCCACAGCTCATCAAAATTCCTTAATATTTCAATCACAATAGGTGTAACTAAGCCATTTGCAAACATCTCCTGAGTAAAACAGTCACTAGTTAGAAAATTGGTTAGGTTTTCTTAAGACTTTGATTTTGTTCGTCACACATTTATACCTGTTCAAATATTACTTATACAGTGAAGGAACATAATAAGGTCATGCTCAAATTTCATGTGTCTTGTACACACAGTGTAGTGTTTGTTAGGCTAGTTAAATGACCACGGTTGTTTAGGGACAGGAGTCAAATGGATGGGACTCATCCACACAAGGTCATATGTTTATGCTCAATGCATTAGTGGCCCTATTAAGTTCCCTGGTTGAAGTCAGCTTAGTTTAGAATGTGGGGAAATTCTTCACAATATCTAATGTGAGAAATTTCAAGTAACAAAAAAGTATACAGCAAAGATTTGCCACATAAGAAAATGTAACTGCAGAATTGTTTTGTTTTTGGAGAGACAAAGTTTTTATTGCTTTTTCTTCTTAGGGTGGCCTTATTAGGTTCTGCCTTGATATAGATCACTAAAACATAGATTTAAAATAAACTAATTGTCAAAATCTATTACTTTATAGATTGGGAGCTATACTAAGACCTAACAGCAAACGTAACTCAATGTCAAAAAGCAAAAAGCACAACTTTTGGTGCACAACATGATCTTCAAGTGTCTTCAGAGATTTTTAAACTGCAGTCACCATACACAGTGCAAAACAAAGTTACAGTTGGCTGAACATGAAAAGATCCAAAGGTGGGTAGGTTCCACAAGATAATCTGGAGTTGGCTTGCCTTTAAGAGAAGAGGGAGTCTAATATGCTCTTAGTCTGCCTTAACAATCCTGCCATTGCCCATTATCTTTTCTGTTCAGTTGAGGGTCTCTAACAATGATATTCTTACTATCTCTTGGTTGGATCATTTTTATGTATGCCTAAAATATCTACTTTGAAATCAGTATGCTTTCCATCTAATTCCATTGTGTTGTTCCATGCAATGTTGGTGGAATGGTGAACTACCCTTATTTCCTCAGTAATTACTCATGTGTTCATTAAAGCTTTTACCCATACTTGGTGCAGTTTTGCCAATATATAGACCTTCTTTGGAATCTTTACATTTCTTGTCTTCACACTGTATTTTATACACCACATCTCTTTGTTTGCATTTGACTTTCAAGTTTCAATGACATGTATATCTCACACCCTTCTGTGCAACTTCTTTTCTCAAACGGGTGACTTAGAAAACCTTCTTTTCAGACTTCTCCCTGCCTTTTCAACAACTCTTATCTTCAAACCAAGTTTTTTTTTGTAAAACACCTTTTAAATTGCTTCATATCGGAACATAGAGGCCTAAAACGACCATTTGGAATCTGACCAGTTTGCTGTGCAGCATTCCCTAGTTTACGGTTTATCTCTCTTTCACGCTTGGATGGAGCTTCCGTGAAAGGAATGTGGGCTAGTCGATTATTTTAAACAAAGAAAACAATAAGAAGCAGACAGGGTGTTTGAGCTCTGTGAGACACTCTGAGAGGTAATTTTTTTTTTTCAATCAAAATCTGCACATTGTTTCAAACCAGTTGGAATAAAATATACATCAATGGAAAGGGGAGAAGTTGTTCTAAAATATCCATTTTACCCAGAGACAATAGCTGCGTTGCATGGAGAGCTGTCACTGAGTGAATGAACGCTCTCAGCCCATATACTGACATTCTCACGGTTAAGCCATTGAAATTTTGCAAATTTTACTTTTTTCAATAAAAAAGTGCATAGTTCCTGATTGTTTTTGCGTCAAAAAATTAGTCTGTTTGAAGGAAAACAAATTTTTCTTTGCATATCTGAACACCCCATCTCTCTACGATTTGTATAACTAAAGATATTTGTATTTAACTGAAGATGTTCGAGATTTACTGCACAGTTAAGAATCGCCGTGGTTCGTCTCAGCTCTGAATAGTCGGCATGTTCCAATATGTCTTAAACCGTCTGTTAGATGCGGCATCAATGAACATTACAGACTCATAGCCACCTTCTCTATACCATGCCCTTTTCTTTTTATCTCTACTTCTGTCTCTTCCTTCTCTTTTCCACCATTTGGGTCTGTACAGGGTTGTTCTTGATGCCTCAACAATAACAGAACTTTTGCATTATGGATTGTAACTAATTTATGTCCAAACTTGTGGCTAACACAGAAAAGAAATGGTGTCAAGAATGTTACATACCTATGGAGACCCGAATCTTTCCATGACTTTAGAGATATAGTTTCCTCGCTTTCGAATGACTTGTACTGTTCCTATAATCTGTACCTGTACCTAGCAGTGGCATATTATTCAGGCAAGAACATACATACATACACACACACAGTAACACAGTACTGTATCAGGTGTCTGTTAGAGCTCATGCAATATGTTGCTCAAGCACTCAGTCTGCATGTTTACTCTTCTCCAGTAACTCATTCCTCCAGTGAACCTCGACATGTAGCACAGAAATTATTCACATCATGGGGGTCCGTTCTTGGTAAAAACACACAAAACCTGTCTAAAAACAGGGTGGGGATTTAGATTTCTTTATCTTTACTGAATCTTTTGAGGTGGTTATTTCATATATTTACTATGTAATTGTACTGTTATGGTTCTGTAAAACTGTAAGTGGCTGCTTAAACTGTAACTAAACCTCAAAAAGCTACTCTAAAGTCATCAAATACCTGTCTGGCTTTAGGATTAAACTGACTCATTCATGTGATCTTTCATTTCACAGATATTTGTTGCAAGTTTTCAGCAAACCCCTGTTCAACAGAAACACTTTCTTCCTAGAATTAATCCAACGTGAAGGATCTATAGGGTTTGGTGCTGGTAATATTAAAGCTCTTTGGAGAGCTGTTAGTCGACATATGAAACAGGTGGACAAAGCCACTTTATGACAGTAGTCAACATAAGCTTATATCCAAGGTCCTCAGTTGTCAGCTTGTAGACCATTTGCAAACTGTAGTGTGCAATAAAAATGACCCCAAGGGTAACTGAAAACTGGTGACTGCTGTCAAATGGTCCAAACTGTCACCAGTTGAAATCCTTTTCCCTGCAGTCGCCTTGCTGGTTGACAGCAGAATTTTAAAAAGTAAAATTTCGAGTAGAAGCTGCAGTTGGTCCAAAACACTGAGAACACCAAGTTTATGTATGTGGTCCTTCCAAATGCCATGTTTGTAATGATGGTTGTTTTGCAATAGAGTTCAAAGTTTTTCTGTATAAAGCTAGTGCAATTAGAGTTTCTTTAAATCTTATTTTGAAGATTTTACATTTCTGTTCTTTTAGAGTTTGCAGATGTACTGCAGTGTTGTGATAAGTAAGTATTAGGGCTGAGTTATAGTCTTGGTCAGTACCTCCAGTTTTAGGAGTTGCGACTCACTTGAACTTACTTTCTGTACAGTGATGTTGTAATTGCAATCTAGGCAAATGTACAGTAGATACAAAATATGTGGAGTACTAGCTAACAGAGAGTATTTGTATGCAAGTAGGGTTTTCTATGTCTGAGTGCCTGGTGACTAAGAATTGAGATGGAGCTTTTGTGAGTCTTGACTTTTGAGAAAAGTGAAGTTGGTACTTGACATCTCTCCAGGAGTTAGGGCTCTGACATAAAGTCAGGCATATCTACCTAAGTCTACAGTGTAAGCCAAACCAAAGTTTGTCTATCTGTCTGTGGCTGACTGACAATGTTGATTTGGTTACAGTCTTTTTGTCCATAAACCTTAAGCTGTTTGTTTAACAATTTGTCACTGCATACCTTGAAGAAATAATAACAGTTGAGTATGCATATTACTATCTAGTGTGTCCAAAAGGGTGACAATAATTTGAAAGCATTGTATTTTGTGGAGTTGCAATTTTTTGGGTTTGAGCACCATGTAGTACAAATAGCACATTCATTGAATGAATGTATATTGTGATGCACCTTAACAGATTGAGTATGAAGCGCGGGTCACACTACAGCGATTTCGGATCGGATTACAGTCCGATTTTTTGAGTTTTAGTTAAAATCTTCTCCATCTCTGGTCGGAAAGAACCAAAAATTTGCCACTCTGTGTTAATTTATGATTTGTATCAGAGGACTATGTAAATGAAATGTAACCTTATTATTTCGTGACGTCACATCGACAGGAAACTTTTATCGGACTACACGTGTCCGATAAAAGCTGTCTGCCGATGATGAAAAAATTAGTATACATTTCTTTTTCGTAGTCATGTGATACAAATCATAAATTTACACAGAGAGGCAAATTTTTGGTTCTTTCTGACCAGAAATGGAGAAGATTTTAACTAAAACTCAAAAAAATCGGACTGTAATCCGATCCGAAATCGCTGTAGTGTGACCCGCGCTTGACACTGGCCTTTGTGGAGATGAGCTAGAGTCCAAGTTTTCTTCTTACGGAATTCACCTGTTCCTGTCAAATTTGTGTGTGAGATGCTGTATGTAGTCATGAATTCAAGACTTTTATCTATTCCAGAAGTCTGAAAACTGAATTCCTTGCTTCTGGGCAGGGGACAATGTAGGTATTATCAGATCCAACTTTTTAATCAGTGTTTCTCGATTTTGATGCAGAAAAACACCATCTTTACTTCATAAATGTGATTAAGAATATATAACACATTCATACAGCTTGGCATTTTTGCAAATCGTGTTTTCAATTTTGTTTTGTCTGCTGCTTTTGAAATGTAGAACCTTGTGTCCATTGCACTTTATTATGAATTGACCTTGTGGTAGTACTCGGTATAAATGTTATTCACCCTAATTTCTTAGTAATCTTGAGGATGAGACTCAAAAAGTTAGATCACAAGCTGTTTCCTACAGTCATATTTTTATGAGCTTGGTGTCACATAAGGCTTTGAATGATGCCTTAGGTATAGAATACCACATTACATTTGCCAAAAAGTAGTACTGTATTTACTGGTACAGTATGTTTTCAACAGTTTAAAATAGTATCTTTCACAGAAAGTAATTTTGGAGAAGACATTTTGCCATTGTAATGGTTGCTACACTTAACAAAATAGAAACATACTGTAAGAATTATGCTGGAGCTTGTGTAACCCCGCTGTTGTGCAAGATGAAATATGTTATAGCTTCTAATAATCCAGTGCAGTTGTAGATTTCATAACACTCTATATAGCTTAAGTAAAGATATCTTCCTGCTTTTTGAAGGAAACAAGTTGCTTGGTGTGGTAGTATCCACTTTTAAAGTTTTGAAGTAAAAAGACCCCACCTTTTAGTAAGATGTAGAGTATTTATATCTTGTGTAGTACTTTTTCAATTTCAAAGTTATTTTTCATATGCTTTGTCATAAGTAATTTTACGATATAGTCATGATTATAATTCAGTTTTGCAGACAACATACGATGGGCACTAGAAAAACAGAGAAGACTATATCTAAGCTAGTGACCATGTAGGAGAATAAACAAAGAAAACAAAACAAATGAAAAGGAAAATAAGAAAAAAGTAAAGAGACACAAAGGGCGAAGGGAAAGAGAAGAAGGAACAGAAAAGAATGGGGTGAAGTGAACAAGATTATAGTCTACTAGGTTCTAGGTAATTGTTAAGAAGTGCATCCTTGAGCTTACTTTAGAAAGATTTAAGATATGTGGCAGATTTAATGGTCTGAGAAAGATATTGCCATAAAGTGTAGCAATAATTGTTAAGTTGTAATTTTCCATGCTGGCTGGTGTGATGTGTTACATTGAAAAAATTCCTATAACGAGTGGAGATGGAGTAATCAGAAAAATTAGAATGGGTCACAACATTAGATATAGCTTTTGGTAATGTATTCTTACAATTTTTTTAAAGAAAGCTATACATACAATAGGAATGAATTTCTCTTATTTAAGCAAATAACTTTCTCTGCATAGAAGGTCAGTTGGATAGAGCCTATTTTTGTTAGTAAGTACCTTGAGCAATCTGTTTTGTAGGATTTGAAGTGGTTTTGAACATGACATCTTAACTGTACCATTAATTTCAATGGCATAGCTTAGCTTTGAGTAGATGAAAGAAAATAAAGTTGAGTGGCGATGGCATCAGAAAGAATTCCCCTCAGGTTGAAAACATACCAATATATTAAACTAACGATTTTCATAGATCGTTAATGTGGTTGCCCAAGATAGCTTATTTTCAATTATTAGTTGAAGGTACTTAGACTAGGCGATTTGTAAATTGTGACACCATAACATTAAAATCCTCAAAACAGGTATGGCTTGTATTTTTAGTATGAAAAATAGTGTAATTTGTTTTTCCCAAGTGGAGGGTAAGCTTATTACAACCAAACCAATACTGAAGTTGTATTAGAGCCTGGATACCTTTCTTAATAAATCGCTGGTATCAGCAAAAAGAAAGAAAGAAACTTTAATTCCCATAGGTTGAAGAATTTTATTTTCCTTTACAACTTTGCCTTAGCTGCAAAATTGTGCTAAAACCCCAGTCCCCATACGTTAAAGGATTCCGTTACACAACTTGTAGTACAAAATGTTAGGAATATCAAGACGTAGAAAATCACAGTCTATTATACAGATGTCCATTGTAAACCCTGAAACTAAACTTCAATCTCCTGCCCCCCCCCCCCCACTGGTGGCAAAGTATTCAGTGATACGATCTGGGTCTGGCAGGCGATCTCTATGTGCTTGAAGAAGGATTAGTGCCTCGAGTCTGTCCTCAGACTCAGTCATGGTTGCACGAACTGAAGTCATCGTCCGTTAGATTTTCGAGAAACATCTTTCTGGTTTGACGTTTGACACAAGGATTTCCAATAACATGAATAGTTGTAGAGGCATCGGAACCGCAACGGTAGGTACGGCATCATCAGCGAATATTAAAAAAATAATAAAAATGGAAAAGTGAACATTTACAAACCAAAACAATTATTCTCCCTTTCTCCAATACTTCTGACAATGTTGTCAATCCAACTCTGATCTAACTGGTGATACGTACATCAATTCCATGAGCAGACTTTTTAGCAATCTTTCATGTGGCACTTTGTCAAAAGCCTTGCTAAAGTCCATTTATAAAAACATCGACTGGGAACCATCATCAACATACTTGATCACAGAAATAATAACTTGTAAGACACGATTTTCTCTGACGAAACATGCTGTGATCCAGCCTCCAGGGTAATTGCATCAATAGCTGTATTGAATACATTGACCGGGTAGCAGACTTCGGGGCTTCCTTCCCTTGCTGCATTACTCCGGAATTAGGACCTTTATGACAACCTCGGCACTTGGATTGCGATGTCATAGCTTCAACATAACCGATAACTGACTCGGCTTACGCCACGTCCGTTATTTAGCCATTAAATGTAGAGTCTCGACTATTTATTCGCCGGTAAAAGTCTCCCTTTTGCAGTTTATTCCTTAATTATTCAGTGAATTTTCAGAAACAATTTTTGAACCACCTTTGGGTGGGGCCATGGCCCCCGTTACCCCCCCCCCCTTGGTCCGCCGGTGTATGGATATGGCCAATTACGCAATAATCTCACTTTTGGTAAAATTTTTGAATATCTGCTGTCTTAAGGTTCATACAGAAGGCTTATACAGAATAACAATCTCACAGTACTTAACCAGCTAGTGAAATACTTCTTGCAGGGGCATCACTCAGTGGCGTAGCCAGGATAATTTTTGTAGGGGCGCTGGGGGCTTGACCATTTCATGGGAGAGCGCCTTGTTACTATCTAAGCGGAGCGTCACCATCAGTTGGCGTGCAGCGTACCAGAAAATTTTAGCCTAAAAGGCCTCCTAGATCGCCGGAAATGACACTTTCCAGGCCTTGCAAGTTGCTCTTAAGTTTTCTAAACATCCTTTATTGTGAGAGCTCATGACTTGATATGGTCATGAAGTAGTTTATTGAAATAAAAAAAAAATTTGGTAAGTTACTTGGAAAAATTTTAACTCTTGCGAGTTTGACGCCGGCATTGACACTTTTCGGCAAATATTCACAGTGACGTCGCGCAGAGGTTGGGGATGGGGATGGGGGGCACTGGCACTGTAGAAGATGATGCTGTAAGCCCTTCCCCCATACACCGAGAAAGCCGGTGCAAAATGCGTATAAATGTGTATATTCGCATCGGAAGTAGTTTGAACTGGGAGGGAACCCTTGCTCTGTCACCTTGTGCAGGTGATGTCCTGGGGAAGGGGTCTGAGGGGAGGGGACACCCCCTTTGAGAAATTTTTGTTCATTTAAGATGGCTTAGACGCAAAATGGTGCTATCTTTAAAAATTTTCGAACCGATCATATATTGAAAAAAAAAATTGATTTTTTTTCTTTTGATTGACTGTAAAGGACAGGTGTGTTGTCTAAGTGGAGGGGTAACTACTCCCTTGAAAAAATTTTGTTAAGGTAAGGTAACTTAGATGCAAAATGTTGAAGAATCTTCAATTAATTGGCCCATGCTTAGAAATTATCATTATTCTGTGATATTTTGGCTGTGGCATGGTACTCGTAAAAAATGTGTAGCGACAAATAGTACATGCTACGAATGTTACCGTGTACGCTATTTGCGATATTATATTGCTCTAAGATTCTCTACTGATGCTAGGTCCCTGCAGAGGTCGAAGATGTACTTTTGTCGTAAAAGAGATTTGGTTACAATAAATGTATTATTGCCCAAATAATGGTTATAAGATATGGAGTGTGTAAGGTGACGAATGCGCGCGAAGCGCGCCGAAATTTTGCATTGAAAATCAGTCGGGTTCCGTTTTCTTCCCGAAAAATATGAGATGGATTAAGTCGAATTAGATGCACAAAAGATTTTATTATATGAGTGAGGCAAGAGGTGAAAAGGTATAGCTGACTTTTTTTTCAAGAGCCATGAATTCCAGTGGGGGCGACTGGGGGACGCGAGGCTTTCATGGGGGTTCGCCCCAAGCCCCCCCCCCCCGTAGCTACGCGCCTGGCGTCACTACCGGGGTGTGGGGGAGGGGTGCTGCATCTCCACAGAAATTTTCAAAGTGCGGTCCGTCGGGGAAAATGCCACTTTCTGTTGCAATTAAATTTACTTTCTCAGAAATTATTCTTTCATTTGGGGATACAGAAATGTCGGAAAATTTTTATGACCACACGTTTTACTTAAGTGAATAATTGTCGAGTGGAATATTGCTTTGAATACATGTAACCTGTAACCCCTCACCCCTCCCAGATGTAGTGGATTGGGAAACTATTCTGCTTGCTGGAAAATTATAACATATTGCTAAGAAAGTTATCACAAATTGAGGGTTCTGTGTGGCACATCCATTGTCTGTCTACTGTCCATCAACCACATATGAGGGCGAGCACATTGACTTTCTGCAACCGTCGTTTGATTTCGAAAATCTTTCTCTTTTTTTGCTTAAATTCATAAAAAATGGGTCGCAGTTGGGTCGATGACAGCTGCACGCTACCACGACTTTACTCAACTGCGACGCGACCCAAACCACGTCCCCCGACTCCGCTACGAATATCGAACGTTTTGATATTTCCAATGTGGTCATAAACTATACTTTTGGATCGGGACCAAAAGTCGGGTAGAGAACAAAATAAGAGGCCACTTAACCTGTTACCTGACACGCGACTGGATTTTGCCATCGGGGTTTCAGTCGGGTCGGTGCAGTGTGCAGGCCCGCAGCTAGGCGGGACACGGAGGCGCCCCCTCCCCCCGTGCGGACGACTGTACCCCCTAATGAAAATCGACTCAAAACAAAATTTCAGTACCTTTAAACTGTTTCCCCGATATGACTTTAGGCGATTTTTGACCAAAAATTATCCCCAAAGGTGTTTGATAATGTACGTATTTTTTTTCTGTAAAATTTTCGGGTGCTGTCTTATTCAGTTACATTTGTTTTAACACCAATGTTGTTAACATAAATGTAAAGATTCTACAATAAGGCTATTGTTATTCCGTGTATGCGTGATCCTGGAGAAACACAAAATTGAATCGATTAGAAGTCCTCTCTTTCTAACCATTTGGATGAAATGAATTCAGAGACAACATCCTGCTAAACATATTTTGAAAGAAAGGTAAAGGGTCCCAGTGCTGAATTCAGGGGTGGTGAGGAGGGCCCTGCTCGGCTTCCTGGTTTTGCTCTGAAAGACAAACACCAATCACCTTACATACATTTTTGGTTGGAAGAAAGTAAAAATGCTCAAATGGTGATTACTCTTTGATTGACATCAAGGTCAAAAGATGCAGAGTAGCTAACAGTACGCACAATGCACAGAGAGTGTTCTGATAACATATTATGGCCTTGTATGCCCACCAGGATTTGACCTCAAGCAACTACTAGGTTCGTATCTACAAAAGGGGAGGGGCTCAAGACAGTTTGTGGAGGGGCTAGGAGTAGCCTAACTAAGTTCGTTTCAACAAAACCCCAATTTTTTCACCGCGCATGCGCCCAAAATTTTGTGTTCGGCATACTCCTTTCGGCAATTAGTCGCTTCTGGCTGGTCTTCAGGGTAATAACGGTGCTGCAAAAGTTTTGCGTGCTTCTCGTGCAGTTCTCACATTCGAAATTGTATCGCCAATGGACATTGTAGCGCAAAAATTTGAGGGAACTATTCTAAGCTAGGTAAAAGCTCAAAGTTCGATGCAGGGCATCAAGGGTTTTTCATGAAGTAATCTTGTACCATGAGTAATATTCGTAACGTGATGACTTCACTATATGGTTTGAAGCTAAATTTACTAGTAGGCCTACCACAAATTATTCAAAAATTTGCTTTTTTCTTCATGTAAACTTTCGTTCAAGGTAAAAAAAATACGATAATTACCATCTGAATTGTGAACTGTGAAGAGCTTGGTGAGCTGTATGTGATTGTCATTCAAAGTCCCACTCAAAGACTAATGCTAATGTTCCCATTTTGTTAATTCCTCAGACATTTGGAGAAATTCCCTATGGATCCTACCATAATTATACCACGCCAAGCTTGCCTTATGTCAGCCCCTGGTCCCCTCTGCGTTTACAAAGTACTCAACTCTTCACCTGCGCTTGCGGAGCAGAAGAAGCATCATCGTGATCATTGCCTTGTTTTTCGCTTCACTTGTGGAGGCTTTCCACGTCTCTGTATAGCAAAAGGAGGGGAAAATCCCCAACAGAAGAGCAAAAAGTTCGCGAACATGTACATATACCAATGCCGAACTACGTTAGGCTTGAGATATCATCCCCTGCATTGGGGCGATCCGTCTTTGAAAGTGGGGGGTATATTGTCAGGGACACTATCTAAGCGGAGCGCCACCATCAGTTGGCGCGGAGCGTACAAAGAAAATTTTGGTCAAAAATACCCCCAGATCATCGGAAATTGCCATTTCCAGGCTTTGTAACGTGACACTACGACAAGAAGTATTTCCTAAAAATAGGCATACTGTAAAAAGTCTAGAAAAAGGTTAAGTGTTCTGATTTCCGGAAATGGTCAGTGGCACTATTTAAGCGGAGCGCCACGATCAGTTGGCGCGGACTCGCGGAGCGTAGAAAATTTTGCCAAAAATACCCCCCGATAACTGGAAATGGCCCTTTCCAGGTTTTGCAAGGTGATA
Source organism: Holothuria glaberrima (assembly GCA_009936505.3). NCBI lineage: Eukaryota > Metazoa > Echinodermata > Holothuroidea > Aspidochirotida > Holothuriidae > Holothuria > Holothuria glaberrima. The sequence goes on along the minus strand of WURT03027374.1, from coordinate 994 downwards.
CTATGACAACTGCCAGAAGTATTTCCTAAAATAATAAATCTATTTTAAAAAGTCTAGAAAAAGGTTAAGTTTTCTGATTTCCGGATCTGCCTGGTTGATTTCATGGGGGGATAGAGTGTACAGTATCCCCCATCCAATGTCATGAGGGGGATATATCCCCCATCCCCCCAAGATCGCCGCCCGTGATCCCCTGTGGTTTCCAGAAACTTTTATCATATGGTGGCAGTACTGGTTACGAACACAATCTTCGGTGCCCCCTAGTAAGGTGTCGGTGGCCCCTATATCAAATTTCCTGGATATCGGCCTGACAGTGTGGGCTGGCTTTCCACTAATTATTCAAATGGTGAAGTCGGATCACTTTTGTGTTTTCTGTAAACACTTGAAGGCAGTAGCGTAACTGGGGTGATAGAATTGGGGGGCAGTGACGAAAATATGGTAAATGTACCGACAGCGTATAGTGAATGTACCGACATTTTGTCAAAGGGTTATATCGCTTCACAATTCACCACGCACTCGTGATCCCTCTCCCCTCCACCCCAAATCTTGCATTATTTTCCCATACCTTCGTAGTCCATAAAACTACAAAATACCAATAACCAGGGGCGCCGATTTGATTTTGGAAGTAGGGATATCTGGCCTAAAACTTTTCTCAAGTCCTTGTGAGGAGTCTAAGAGGAGGAGGGCCAGATGCAAAATGGTGCCAGATGTTTCAATATTTGGGGGTATACTTCATTGCCAAAAGGAAAAACTGCATGCAGGCTCAGCCAGGGTTGGTGCTTGGATTTACCGACATGGGGCCAAGCGCCCTGACTAGGGGCCAGCTACTCTAAGCCCCGACGGGAGCAAAAGATTGCCGAAATGATGCCCATCGCGAAATAAAAAATTGGGATTATACTGCAAAAGATTTCATATTTTTCTTTTCATTAAGAAAAGTTGAAAAAGTTTGGGTTTTTATTAAAAAATCTGCCCTTCTTAAGAGCAAACCAAGAAATTT
>WURT03027342.1:0-15478 GCA_009936505.3 Holothuria glaberrima | reverse complement strand
TCACCTCCTGAGCAGGCACCTATTTTTGGAACAGCACTAGTTCTCCATTGATGCAAGCCCAACCAGAGATCACGAATATATATATATATATATATGGTCAAAGTGTTGCGGAGTACTTAAGAAATGTGTAGGTCGATAAAGGTGGTAATAAGTGCTAAAAGTTTGCGGGAAATTTCAACGACGTTTCGGGTAAAAACCCTTCATCAGGTGGCTAAAAATGCAACTGAACAACAATGAAATAGAAGTAGAGAAAGCATGCATTGAAAAAGGGCACGAACATAGGAACGCGTCCCATGTAACATTGTCTAGATAGAAAGACGTAGCGACTTTATATGAATAAGTCAGTCAACACTGCATTAAATAGTCCTAGACCTAGGCCCTTTTCCTCAAACATAGGCACTTGCCTTATACTGAAAGAGGATGGTACTAACATCAAGATAGATTTTGAAAACTACATTTGACACAGCTTGAAAATAATCCAAATTGTCCAACTACGATTTTATTAGGACATTCTTCTGCTGAGAAATTAAATGTTGAAGCAGATTCACTCAATTAAAAATGGTACATTGCGCACTTATAAGGTATGTGATGTCTTTCTTGTAAGTCATTCCTGATGTTATTCTAGCATTTAGTATTAATATTTGGGATAGGACAAAATGGTTTTAATGTCATGAGGACGTAAAGTAAGAACTGAAGGGTGATGTGAGAGTTGCTCCATGCGGTAATGTGAGGAAAGCAATCAGTTCAAATAAGGTCGGCACTACCCGAAGCGAGGTCTTCTTTGAGCACCGCAAATATTAACTCCACAAATCTACCTAGGAAGCGTGCTTTTGTAGAGACTGAAAAGTCGTCCTTCGTAGGATTGGGGGATACTTACCTGCCCCAACGCTTTGCACAGTAAGTTGTGCGGCAGGGCCTGCTGTGCGGTCAAACGTCAATTGACTATACATTATACATTCAATGTTCAGTCAATGTTCAGTCAATGTTTCGTCTGCCCATTCATAAACAAAAAAGCATTTGGATAAGAAGGAGTCCACGACCTTAATTTATAGCAGTACCAAGGTGTAAAAAACAAAGTCGAGCACAGGCCTCATTCAGGCTTATGAAAGCTGTTCAAGATATCTTTTATTTATATAGTTCGCTTATCAAATATGTAACTTTTACATCCAAGCTGCGAAGCGTCTTCTTTGCTATTTCAGGAGTTATATTCAATGGTATAGTGTGGGACCGAAAGGTTCCAGACCATAACCCGGGAGACCCTGTGCCACTTACAATCAACGCTGCGATTGAGGTAGATCCCGACAGCAGAGGGGTGACCGGTGATGATCTTTACGAGATGTCTGTGTTCGTGGCTGCCGACCCGGAAGGAAGTAACCGTCAAACACCTAGTTTTGACCAGGTTCTGACTCCTGAGCAGATGGCCACCAGCCTTCCTCCTGGAGGACCTTTGGTCATCAATGGTATTCAGACACCACCGGTGGTCTTTGAAAAGCTCGGTTGTGGCTTATACCAATACCTTTGTGTTGAGTTTCGAAAGAACCCGAGCGCAGATCCGGACTACACCGCCAAGTTTGAGCAAAGTGAAAGGGAAATCGGTTCAGCCGACGATAACGTAGTATTTACGGAAGACAGTCTTATTCAATGTCGTCCAGAGAAGTGTCCAGGTAAGAAATATACCCATCGGTGTTCACCATTGTAAGCTGCATGATTGAATTAAATAAACATATTTTGTTTAATGTACAGTGTTATCATGTGTTCATTCATACTGAGTAAAATTCAATTTCTATTAATAGTAGCACTGAGACCTTACGCCATTTACCTCTAAAATATGCATTTCAGTTTACGGGAAATGCCTATGTTAGAGGAAAATGGCCTAAGGTCTCAGTGTGACTATTAAAATACAGCGTTGGACTGAATCATTAATTTTAAGTGCTACGCCTCTTTACCGAGAGAGAGAGAGAGAGAGAGAGAGAGAGAGAGAGAGAGAGAGAGAGAGAGAGTAAGAAGAGTGACGTTGCGACTTTTTATATGCATGATATATATATATATATATAGCCTGCTCTATGGCTTGAAACACGGGTGTCCCTTACGTTGTCCAGTATGCACCATATGCTATGTGTTATATATTTAATAGATGTATACGGTGTATTCTGGACAACGTAAGGGGCAAGTTGTTTGACACTTCTCACGCCAAGGCCTACCAAGACGCTTCCATTTCAAAGAAACGCTTTTGTTCCCACATGTTGAATGAAACCCTCAGAGGCAAAGGATCATTCGTTCACTGTTATAATTTAAGTCAAATATAGGCCTAAGGCTATGCTTGCGTTTCGTTACATTTACAACTAACATTAAGGCTGCTCGTCCATCACTGAATACTAGAACGAAATTAACGTTACTACAGCTGTTACAGTTTTAGGGTAGAGATCTCCAATATGTCCATTTTTTCCAAATGCACGTTCCAAATGCTGTAAATGTTTATCTCCCAAAATTAGTAGTTATAAAATCCTAGGCAAATTCCAACATTTGAAGTAACTCTACAGCTCGAGAATACCTAAACATGTACACCAATGACTATCAATTTTAAAATGACTGTCACAAGTTAGCTGCTACCAATGCACTGATGAATATATGTTGTATGCGCATGCGTTTTTGTACACAACATGCGCACAATGTACACAACGTACCATGTTTGGGCCTACTGAACAGATGAACGTTGCACAACAGCTCTGTGTGCAGTGCAATGCAAATGCACATGATACAAACATGGCGCTGTTCGTTGCTAAGGGGTGACCATGGATCATATGACTCTAGTTAAAGAAGAAAACTTTCCCAAATCAGATCACATTGTTGCTTTATTTCATAATTAATGAATATTTTTGCTGCATTCATTTTGTTTAATAGTACTTTTGTTAATTGCGCACGAACATTGTTTTGATTATTGTAAATCGTGTCATCTTTTCTCGGGGTCTTGCGTTCAGTAAAAATGTGGTTATTTACAAACATAAACTTTCTTTTAAAACTTTTTCAACGTGATCTTTTTGTGTATGAATAAACAGGTAATCAACGCTAGACCTGTGCATTAAACAGAGGATAATGCCCTCCGGAGGTTATGGCTATCGCTGGATGCACTCCTGCTGCGATCACTTGCATCGCTTGCATTAACACCCAATCGTGCATTATCCTCTACTTAATGCGAGGTCTAGCGTTGTTTAACCCTTTATGAGCTGATGCTTATACAACAGGGAAGTGTTATCATTATTTAGGGAAACCTGTGTTTGATTCTGATCACTTAATCAAGCAGGAGCGCTTAGATGTGAAGATGCGATGGTCTATGTTTAATTTACATAGATTCCATACACACAGGGTGTTAAGGAAGAATTTGGGCCTTTCATGAGCCCTGACTGGGAACCTTCTTATTAACATGCTGGCAGATTACGCATGGAGTTACAGCGGTATAGTGACAAGTTTATGTTATTCTTTTTTGCAACCTAGGGTGTTTCGGATCCCAAATTTTCTCACCTCAGCCTTAACCCTAGAAGACCTGAGGTTTGCCGGTCCCACTTCGACCCTTTCGTAAAAAGTAGTCCTATCAAAAATGTTTGTACCCACAACTGATTAAACCTTTACATTAATTGTTATCAACATCGGATTTGCCGTTGTAATGAGAAATTTGTTTTAAGGCAGGAACGTGTCTACAACTTTCTTTTTAATTATTAAAATCTGTCGTATTGTTTTAACCCTTTACCTCGGAATGCAATGTTTTGCAATGTGTGTAGTTTTGACTTCGTCTTGTCTTCGTCTTGTCATCGTTTGTAGTTGTACATGTTTTCTATATGAAAGTCACCAGCACTAAGATTATTATTCTTGTATAAATATTTTGTCTTAATGAATTTGTTTTTGTTAGTAAATGTTTTTTATTTCTCATTCAACCTAATCTGACATTTTCCAGTAGTTCGAACGGTGTTTTACCACTAGACGAGCTCTCGTCACTTAACTAGGAGGACCTCACTTAAAAGCATAATGATGAACGCTGAAGGAACAAAAATGATTCCTTGTAGTTTTGTTAAGAACTTTGAAGCTTTAAGAAATTGATTGAGAATGTGTTTAAACACTGTTACCAGGAAGTTCTGCCAAATGCGTTTGAATTACATAGGAGAGTTTGTACTTTTGGAATTAAGTCTTATTTGCAATGTTTAAAGGTGAGTATTGTCGTCAATTCACATACACGCCATCAAAACTTAATGAGAGAATTTAAAGCGAATAACTATACATATTGTGTTTGAGTTCAGTCATTTGCAGGTTGCGCAATCGCCAGAAACTAGCAAGGGAGTGCCAAACTGTTTTCACATATTCCAAGCAACTGTGCCTGATTTATGTGGCGACAGTTAGTTCTACATTTATTCAAAACATAATCTACATCACCTTGACCGATCGAGGAAAATCGATCGCTCCCACTGTTAATGCTCTGACCAGGAAGCTGCCACTCTAGCCCCCTGGTGTAAGTTTAATAGTGGCACAGCTCAGAGCAACGGCTGCAACTTTGTTTAATCGAAGTCAGGGCAGATCCTTGCCTTCAAAATCCCCTCTACCTTATGGTAGCCTGCAGAGTGCTTTTTCTTTTACAGTCTTTGTTGATATCAAACAGAACGAGTCACACTGTGTCCTTGATAGCCATACCAGTGATTTATTTTAAATTTAGAACTTTATTTTCACATTGCCTCCTCTGAAAGTTGAAAAATATTTCCCTGCGATCAGGTAAAATAAAAATTAGTTACCTTTGTTGATATTGATACCTTTCACATTATTCTATCTTTTGCATACCTACTGAGTTTTTCACAAGCCGCTGGATCACGAAATACATCTCTTGAGGTAATAACAAATGAGCCCTACGGAATGCATACACCAAAATCAACGCTACAGGGACGGTCTTCGGCCTGAGCAGATCTAGCTGAGTAATGAACAGGGATAGTTTATCAATGTGAGAATATCACAATAAATCTCTAACTAAATGTAAACGTATGTGACTTTGAAATTTACAGAAGTGATAAAATTTTTTTCGATGTCTCAAAATCTCTTGGAAGATGTTTAAAAAGACTGCTGCTTAAAGTCTGCTTTTCTGCAAAAGACCATATGCATGTGACGTCACAGGATTAGAGAAATTAAAAGCGTCCTCCATTATAAACCTCGCCACTGACACTTTCAACCCTTTTACATTACGTCGAGGTCGGTTGGTATGTAGCTGGTGACGTTAATGCAAATGGTCTATTGCATATTACATTAAGATACATGATACATGACGTTTTAAGAAATTGGTTAATCGCTTGATCTAAATAACATTCATATTTTATACTGTCGCATTAATATCAGAAAAATTAAAACAATCTGCTTCGCTCTAACCATATAAATTTACAACATTTCCTAAGAATTTGCAGTCTGCTTTAACTTTTTTCTTAAAGGTTGTGTGACATCAAAATAACATAGTTGGATATTTCATGTAAAAAGCATTAAATATTCAGAGAATAACCGCAATTCCCGTTAAAATCCATCAAATATTGACCATTTTACATGGTAATTTCTATTTCACACTTGTATCATGAATAAGCATGACTAAATATGCAAATATGTGACAACGTGAGAAGGACATACCATATATGGCTCATGTTAGCCTTTTTAAAACCTTAATTTCAAGGAAACTGGTAGCATTGTTATCCCCTGAGGGGTTTATTATGAAAGTTACAATTCTTTCCTTCGGAAAAATTGATATCACTCAACAAACTGTAAACTATTTGATCAGTAAATAAGAGATAATTTATTTAGGGTAAACAAAAGAAATCTTAACACTGTGCAACACTCCACATCATTATTATTGCATAGGCAATGGGTTACTTCAGAAACCATCAAACTTTGAGACGTATATTTTGAGAACGGTAAAAGATATTGAAATAATTCCAACGGTCACTAACTATCAGGAATTTGTTTATCATTTCCATAAAAATTGATACGACGTGCACTAAAAGAGCATTAGAGTCTCTTTGCAGTCTTTTGGGGAAAAACTTTGAATACAATGTATAATCAAGTAATCCCAATACAGACTTGAACCACAATTTCTTCGACCATTCCTTTTAAGCTTTAGAAAGCACAATAAACCTTTGAAAGAAGAGTGATAGCAAAGTAACAGTATTGCATGATAGTTTCTGTCGAAAGTTTCGAAGGCTTTCTTGCTTAAAGTAGCTTCGGCTCGATACCGGGGAGAGAAAAAAAAAAAGAAAAAAAAATCAAACCTCATCCCCGAGAAATTCTGCTCTTGGGAATATACTTTTGTCAAAGACAATTCTACTCTCTGGCGAAGAGCTAAACAGCGAAACAATTGTTACCACCAAAGGAGTTCTGCTCTCCAAACTGCCAAAGGAGCTACGTTCCCGAAAGAACAACAAACGTAACATAGTTTAGGAACTGGTTTAAAATATGATGAAAGAGGAAAATACAACAAAGATTTTCTTAAAAGGCACGTGAAACGAACGTTTTCAAAGACATCGCATCTTCCTCATCAGGTTTCGATGAATATAAAGTAAAAATGGAGTAGCAAGTCAAGCAAATAGTTAAAAGACAAATTAGATCACGTCAAAATACAGCCAGGCTTTTTTTCAAAGTCCCTCCGACTCTCTAGCGAAAAACCAAATAATTACCCTCGAAGGAGTTCTGCTCCCTGAAGGAGCTACGTCCCGGAAAGGAAACAAGACTTAACTGACCAACCTCATATCAAGGGTCAAATACGTTTAAAAACAGTGAGGGTGTAGACAGATCCATGTTTGAATCAAGGGCGTGGATCCATCTCCAAAAGTGGACGGGGGGACTTCTCACTATTTGCGAATCGCTGTCCTGGGGGAGGGGGTCTAAGGGGAGGGGTTTCAATGACAATCTTTGCTCAGGTAAGGTGGGCTAGTGCAAAATGGTACTACATTTGGTGCTAAAGTTGAATTGAATATGTCACCAAGAATTTCCACTTTTTTAGGAAGTTTTTTGTTTTCATTTTGCTTGTTTAAGTGAATTTTTCCTTGGGGTAAATCAGAACTACACTTCGTGAAGTGAGCGAACAGTAAATTGTCAGACTTTTCACCATATATGAATCGCTGTCCTGGGGGAGGGGTCTAAGGGGAGGGGTGTTCCCCTCCCCGTGGAAGAAAAATGAAATTGGAAGGTGCCATATTTGGGCGAAATTTAGCTTTTAATATGTAGTGTCAATTCGTAATCACAGTTTTAGTTTTCATCATTTTTGAAAAAGTGGGGGGACTTTTCGGCGATGTCCCCCCTTCCAAAAAGTGAGGGGGACGCGTGCCCCCCGTCCCCCATGTCCACGCCCGTGGTTGGAACAGTAGTTGACTGTTCAGGCTAGGTGTATACTTCTTTATATACAGTGCTTCTTTTCTTAAAATCAGTGCTTCCAGTTCCTTTGACCGAAAAGTTGCTTTCATTACAGTCTTTACAAAGTACTGATTTGATAATGAATAGCAGATTTACCATGTAAGTGGTCCCTAATCCTGGTTATTAAATGTCTATTAGTCTTACCAATGTAAGACAGGTTCTTATCACAAGAACTTTTGAAAGAGTAAATAACTTTAGCCTTAAGGGTTAGGGGAGTAATATCCTCTAGAGAGAAATAATTACTTACTTTACATGTCTTGAAAGCTATGTTACAATTACAATTAATGCTTTTAAATTGCTTAGACAGGGACCTTTTGAAGGATTACAGATGGATGACCAATGAACCTTTTAGATCTCTGTCAATGTCAACTTCATCCTTTGTTGGAGAAAATTTTTTGGCTTGCTGAAAGAGTAAAAAAACTAAAAACAGGTACTACATATGGAGGTACAAGAACCTGTGCTTTGGCAAAGTGGAAAAAGGCAGTGGCATTGATGCGATGACTGAGCTTAGCAACAGGGATGTCCTGGGTTCGATACCCGATCGGGTCAAAGTAAGATGGGTTTTTCATCCAAGAGCCATCTACGTTTTTTCACATCTGAACTGGCCTTTTAAAAGAAACCAAATTTGATCTAAAGGGTTGGTATGTACTGTTCATGTCGTGAGCCCCATAATTTACTGTTAAGGGTATAGTGTAATGGTGCAGGCCTAGATATGTTTCTGCTTCCAAAAAGAAGTTTCTGTTAAAGACATTTGCTTTACCTTTTAACCAATGTATATAGTGTATTATGTGTTCATTAACGGAAATAAAGGGTTTTCCTTCAAAAAAAGGGGTTGAGTTGGTTAACCACCCGACGTGAAGTTTTTTATTCAAAAGCCATAGGCTTCTCCCACATTTCCACATTTGTTGTTTCTCAGCGTTGTAAAAATTGCCCTTTGAGGCCTGAAAAAGGAGCTTATGACATACAGTTGTACTTTGTAGGTATCAATCTCACGACTTTAAACGCATATCACCCTAATATATGTCGGTGTCGAATTTTGAATACATTTTATGAGAATAATGTAACCCATACATCTCACAAAAAAGACGTTATACAACCCTGTTTCTTCCGTAGAATTATTACCTCTAGCACAGCATGCGTTTGCAGCTTAGTAACCGATGCAGCTGTTATTTTCTCATGCGATAAGGAAAGTTGGTTTTGAGTTGCGTGTTTGTCGCAGTGCCATCTTCGTTGCAAATATTACGTATAGATTTTGTAAATACAATGGAGTTTTGTGGGTGCCACTTTATTCTTGAGTTATAATAATTGCTGTAGCATCATGTCAGTTAAAACAGGTTTCTTCTTTAGATCCGCGGGCTGTTTGATTTCTCCACGGGCTGGCGGGTATGTATGTATGTGCAAGTGGCGGACCACCAAGTGGCGGACGGCCACTTGAGAACCTTTGTTATACACAATGAAAGTTTGCCCAGCCAAGAAGACACTTTCTTTTCATATATATATATATATATATATATATATTGTTATTGTTTTTTCTTATCTGCCAATACACGGATATTGCTATCATGCTATAAATATAAATATAAATAAATAAATATATATATATACATCACACATAAAATCTGTAATTGAAATGTCACCCACAGACTTCGGTTGCATATTAAGACTTGTAGACTAAGGAGGTTATACTCAGGCTATCATGTCATTAGTATCTGAATGAGAGTAGTGACAGCTTGTATTGTTTGACATTATAAACTTTAGGTTCATCATGAGGAGTTTCTTTCTTTTGACCTGTTTGACAATCGTCTCAGCGGCTAAAGACTATTCGGGGTAAGATAAATGCATAAAAACAGTCTGACGTGTAATGGTCATACCAAAGCTGAAATCTGCGTTTTGTGGGGTGGTAGCCGCAAAACAAATGGCTTGCATCTATTTCTATGGAACCGTTCACACAGAAATCGTGTCGTGCAAAAAAAAAAAAAAAAAAAATTCATGTGTGAACGGTTCCATAGAAATACGTACACTCCATTTGCTTTGCGGCTCCCACCCGCAAAACGCATTGGATTTCGGTTTTGGTGTGAACGCAAATCAATACATCACTGAAATGTTGAAGGGATGGGAATAGGGGTATATTCCTAGACGCAAATGTAGAATATGCTTCAAATCGTTATAGTTTGCATGTTCACTTTTTCACATGTTACAAAGAGACGGAAGCGTCACCAAAGACCAGGTTTGCTTAGGGTCCCGATAATGCCCTCTACGACATTAAATTACACTGGGAAGCTCGTTTATTTAATTTTCATTAATTTCCGTTTAAGATAAATGTATTTTGATTTAATCTGAATAATGTGTCTTTTCTTCATTGTGTATTCCTAATGTTCTGGAATTTCATCATCATTTTATTACCGTGTCGTTCTTTACTCTTTGTCCAAATAATACAGATTCTTATTTGTGTCATCTCTCTTAAGATGCTTATTTTCCATTAAACATTGTTTTACACTTGCTCATTTCTCTTTATTTAAATCATTAAGTAGGCCTATGTTAGTATTTCTTAGCAATGCTATTTTTCAACCTGTATATGACTTTGCTACAGATTTAAGGTCCTGAGAGTAACACCGCCAGACAAACAGGCCTATGATTTCTTGAAATCTTTGGAGTTTGAGGTGAGAAAAGGTTTTGTTAAAATTCTACTATTATGAGAACCTCAAATGACATTATCTATTGAAAATGTCTGAAAATTTAAAGTAGTTTATACAATTTCTATTTCGCCTATATTCCTCCAAAATTGACCATGTGTTCATATCATTTTTATCATATTATTTGTATGCTCAAAATTTTGTTGAGAACAGAATTTCGTTTACAGAATTGATATAGGTGCATGGGTTCTTGGGCCTGGATTTTTTTCAAATTTGACACTATTTTGGTGCTAATTTGCATAATTTTTTCAACATTTTTGACAATTTTACTCATAATTCCCAGACTGATTCACTCGACCACCTATAACTCTCAGTGAAGTCTTAGGGTTATTCTAAAACAATTTTGAGCTTGATAGCCCCCTTTTTTAAGCAAAGGGCCTTGTCGCTGATTTTTGAGAAAATTTTGAAATTTTTGAATCATAACAAACTTTCAACTCAAATTTAAAAAAAACGTGGAGATATTCCCCCTAAAAGTAATGTTTTTATCAAAGATCTTTTTATTGGCTTTCTTTTGATACTAAACCAAAGTCTCTAGGAGGTAGGGTTGTGGAGTTATAATCCCTGGAAACCCGTAGGTATTTTGGGGCTATACTTAGCCTAAAGGACTAGCTGAGAGATGGATACCTATCACCCTAAATATTTTGCCGACGGATTAAGTATTTTCCCGTTTGTGAGTACGAGTCGGGTAGCTCTGCCTTCATAAATCAATTCATAAAAAAGTTACCCTATGAAATATACGCATAGACTGATGGACGTAATGCACACATATTCCAGAATGTATACTCTAATACGTTCACATAAAAGGACACATCCCCCATTAGACTTTTACCCACCCCCCAACAAAGCTGGATGCCGGCTTGCCTGCTTCTCCACCGTCATCTCATTACAACTAAAGAATAATGAACTGCATGATATATCATACGTTAGCGTGGTTGTAAGCGTCTGTTTTTTTTTAACAGATGCATTTTCCAAGAAAAAGGAATATATGGGTAAAATTTTGTTTCAGTGCTGTTTCAAAAGAGAAAATGAATGCAATAAATTATTATACGTTTCCTATATTAAGTGTCTTCTTTGTTTTCTCCAGTTCGATTTTTGGAAAGAGTCCAGAGGTGTTGGTCATGATTCAGATATTTTGATACCCGGGGATCGTTATCAGTTCCTGTCCTCAAAACTAGAGGATCTGGGATTCGACATCAAAGTAATGATTGAAGATGTTCAACCCCTGATTGATGATCAAAAGAATACTAAAACAAGTTCATTCGATTACAACATATACCATACCATGGATGAGGTAGGCTAAGAGAGCCAATTATTTGCTTACGTAAAAGGCTGTGCGGTTTATTCTTTGCCCAGTCACATTAATTTCCTATAATCTTCCTGCTAGCATACTGTATGGCATATTGCTTCTTTATTCTCATCGCTACTTATGAAGGCTTTAAGAGGGGGTAAGCAAACAGAGCCTGATCCGTGTCGTAGCCGACCATTGGACTTTGTGGATTCCACTTAACCTATAAGAGACAACTGTTCCCAACAACTAATTTTATCAACAGGCGATATCTGCCATCAGTAGCTTATTTGAGAACATTTTGTCAAAGCGTTGTACAAAGATGTAACAGATCTGCTTGTTTCAGCCACGAAATTATTACATATAACATCTAAAGTCGAAAAAAAAAATCCAAAGAACGACAAACCAAAAGGAAAAAGACATACCACTGTCACTGATTCAATTTACAACATCAATTTTACATCCCTGCCCCACCCCTCCTCTGACAAGCTGAAGTGAACCAATTTAAGCTTAGTCAGGCCTACAACTAAAGTTGAAAATAGTATTGTTGCCCTGCATCTTAACATAAACGAAGTTTACGCTGCTAGTGTGTCATATAACTCTTGGCAGAAATTGTTTCGTGAACTTTTACGTAGAACTTTTATATGTAAGTTCACATTAAAATATTTAGAACACATTTGCAGCTAGGAAAAGTGGGAAAAGTCTTCAAGTCATTTCGTCACTGTAAGTACTTCACAACACGTTGTTGCAAACATTCTTAGTGCGGTTGTCAAAAAGAACGGCTTGCATTGAGATCTTCCAAGAAGCGAGTGCTTGCTATTCTGCAATTGGCCATCGACAATTAGACGGTTCTATACGGGAATGCCAATGAACTCGTTTATAACCTTGCTTATGCACATTCATTAAATAATTTATATCATATTCATGAGCAGATAACAGCATGGATGGATCACGTAATATCAATGCATGGGGATATGGTCAGTAAAGAAGCATTTGCCCGGACTTATGAAGGAAGAGATGTCTACAAAATGAAGGTAACGGGTTTTATTTATAATTAAAGTATAAAAAAGAAAAGAAAAGAAAAGACATTACAAAAGTTGAAAACTGAAAGTCATTGGTACAACTCACATATCTGTAATAAGATTTAAATACTTAAACTTATGTTTGCAATTAAAAAATGGTCGATTTAAGCAATAGTCTTTATTTTTGGGGAGGGGGCTCAGAGCAATGGGTTTAATTTACCATTCTCCGTGTTTCATGTACTAAGCGTGGTACAATTGGTATAAATAGTAGGCTATGTCTTTTTTGAACCAATACTGCAGTCGGGGGGACTTTAAACCCGACTTTAATGAAGATGTTGGATGGAAGCAATGTAGGGTTCCAATTGTTTAACATCTGGGGTACAAAGTTCATACTTCTGTTGAGACCAAAGATTTTAATCATTGGGCTGTCAATTATCCATCGATAGACAGTAATATAAATATTGTACGCAAATGAATGAGGTTTTCTGTACAAACTGTCTCGAATCGTACGATATATCGCACAAACGTTGGAAATTGTGGCAAGCCGAATGTTTAATACATAGATAAGCTAAGATCATCGGTCGATAATCTTGGATAATTGACCAATAATCCTAGATAACCAGTAGATAATCTAACAGGGGCTTTCCTTTTTTCACTCGCTAGTCGGACTAGTGATCATAAATTCCGGGTAGTCCGCAGGCTGTTTTCACTAGCCCGCCCATTTTCTCATTCAAAAAGCGAAATAAAAGTTTGTTTTATTCAATACTTCTTTATGAAAATGCCTGTTAACATTTCGTGCGTGTTCACTGACTTCGTGGCTCCTATTCTTAGCAAATTATAACTATGAATAACACAGTGCATGTACTTGTCTTGTAGTGATATATATATATATATATATGTATATATATATATAGATCTAAATGTGCTTTGTAATAAATAATTTTTAACTGTGAAGTGGAGGTAGTCCGTTTTTTAATTCGCCAACCGGACAACCAAGAGGAGGGTTTTCACTCGCCCGCCGATGTTTTCAGTTGTAAATGTCCAGCAGGCGAGTGCTAATTTCGAACTCTGATCTTAGATCATCAATGATAAACCAGGTTTATCACACGATGATCTAAGATTATTTACGAAACTATTGATGAAATGCAGTACACCTCTCTTACGAAATTGGATAATTTCCCCGATAGAAGGAGGGGGCATGGTTTCCTTGTCCTTTGCCCGGTGCCACCCTTGTAACTAATACACATTTGGAATTGTCGACATCTCAATGTGTTTTAGTAAGTTGGGTACCTGATTAAAGTTAGGGCAGAATCAATTATGAGAAGTTATGAAATGCTTTTTTGATAGCGATACCCTTTTCTTTTTTTCTTTTCTGACATTAATTTCTCTAAATTTTCCAACAGATTTCCTCCGACCCAAGTGATACAACCCGACCTATATTCTTTATCATCGGAGGTACACATTCAAGGGAATGGATCACCGAAGCTTCCATGTTATACTTTGTTCATTTCGTAAGTGCAATATCTGCACTTCTCTGTTACAAATGCTGGATATCTTGCCATAACCACAACGTGCTTTCATTTGACCTGCTTGTTTAGAAATATTGTTTGGTGTTCGACGAAATATCACGAAATAAGATGGAAAAAAGCGCAAGTTAGACATAACATTACTTGAAGAAGACTTATTGCAAAGCTTGTTAATGAAATTAATAAATTGAATGACATTCTTAAGTCAGTGTCGCTACACCAGTACTTTATATCAAACTTTTAAGAGAGCTTCCTTTCTCGAGGCATATTTCCATGGTTACACCATAAACTTCTGCATAGGTTACCGATATATGTTTCAAGTCAGTGCACAACGTTAAAGCACTCTATACTGATATAAGTATATGGCTTTTTTAAGCTTAGTCGATTGTTAAAACTGTCCAAGACAGGTTTTTCTCTCTACATATGGGAGAATAGATCGAGATATTCATCAGAATTGGGAGAAAGATTGGCAGGACTTTTCTTACAGAGCATCTAGTCAATTATTTTGCCGTTATTTAGAAGGGTTTTTAATATGCCATCTAACGTGTAAATTGATATATACTTAATTAAGATGTAAATGACTATGATTTCTTTTCCAGTTGCTGCATGACTACGATTCTTCAAGAACAGACAATCTCATCGATCTGATGGAATTCCACGTGGTGCCAGTATTCAATGTAGATGGATACATTTTCTGTTGGGAGGAAGTAAGACAATTTGTGTTCAAGTAAACGGAAGTGTGACACACCCATAGGCAGACTGTCCATTGTGGTGATAGCCAACTGGACCCCGTAGGTTGATGGCGATTCAAATGGGTCGGTTGTAGAGGGAATGACCATTTTCCTGGGTCGATCTTTGCCGGTGAACCATCTCTTGCCGGCGCCTCTTCAAAAACCATTACCCCTTGGATATACCTGAAATAATGTTAGCATGGACTCTCTTATAGACGAGTGTCACCCAGGGGCGTGTATACATGAATTCGCAGGGGGGGGGGGGTGAACTATTTTGGGACCAACTACATTTTTTGGAGACCGACTCCCATTGACATAGTTGTACGATCCGAATTTTCTAGATAATTACAATTTACCACTGGCGTAGTCAGGATTTTTGTTTGTAGGGGGCCAACTGCCGGGCCTGGGGCAGGGGTCTAAGGGGTAAATTTTTTAATATTTAAGTACCCTCAGATGTAATCTGGTGCAACATTTAGCACCATTTGAAGTCAATTTTTTTGTTCTATTACAAAAATTATAAAATTAAAATACTTTTTCAGAATTCGATTAAGGGGGGGGGCATGCCCCCTGGCCCCTTTGGCTACAACGGTGCAATTTACAGGACCGTGGTAATAATCATAGGCGTACGGGACTCTTTTTGTTTTTGTTTTTGCCCGAATCTCAAAAAGCCGAAGGCGCTAGATGCCTGACTTTTGCGTCGTAACGTAATACTGTCATTGCTCTCTTGACATCTGATGAAGCCTACATGGGGGCCGCCATGACACTTGTAATACGGCAAAGCAATTCCGCGAAACAACTA
>WURT03027331.1:2545-15479 GCA_009936505.3 Holothuria glaberrima | reverse complement strand
GTCAAAGGTCATCTGGGGTCATTAGAGGTTGAAAAGCAAAATTTCCCAAGAATTCCCAAGAAAATCCCAACATTTTTTATGGCAAGGAATACCTAAGCCTTTTGGCATTCTGGTTTCAGTTGGAGGGGTTGACTGGCTGAGAACTTGTGCCTATAATTTTAATGTATGCTTGCCCAAAAAATAGGATATATTTTACTCAAAAAGTGCAAATATTTTGCACAAATGGGAGGCTTCAACCCCATCCTTCACTACCTTGCACACCTACAGTATGCCTGGAAGTACAAATGTTTCCTGTTATGCAAGCAGAAACATACTTCACACACATCATTTCATAAACCTAGGGATAACCCACACATTGATTATACCACTGCTTAAACTTCCCTTCAAAATATACATAGTCTCTCAACATTTTTTTAAAATTTTAATATTCTCTGAAAATTCCCCGTCATTTCATGTCCTAGGGTATTTTACAACTTCCCAGGTACTTCCTAATAAATAATGAAGCATATTCTAGAAATTTTGTAGATTTTTTTTTTTTTATCTTTGTGAGTGGAAATGTCTCTAACAATTGATAAATTACAAAGAGGAAGTGAAGTGTTATATGTCTTTGTATGCTGGCATGTCTGCAAGAAATGGCTCCATGCAACAATTAAGTATGGAGATTAAAATAAAATATTGAAGAGTTGTTCAGTTTTATGCATCAAGGCAGACTGTTTTCACACCGTATTTCATATTTTGGTGAAGTACATAAATGGCAGTCAAGCTTACAAGTACTGCATTTTAACTGTGTTTTAGATACCTTAATAGTGAATAATTTAAGCTTGTGCTTATTTTTTCAGATTCTATTATTTACCCCAGAGAAAGTGTTTGACATTTTCAGATTCACTGGATGACAAATATTTTAAGTCATGTTTTGGTTTGTTTTTTTGTGTGTGACTTCATGCTTTTAAGTATGATGTTTATGAAGATAAAACAATTGTGGATTCTTCCCGCCATTGGTGAGTGGAAATTACCAAAGTTCAAAGGTGCTCAGTTTAAACATTTCATACATCTTCATGGAAAGGTATTCTGATCTTTAACATAAACCAATATAAATTTTTAAGAAAAGCATTTCACCAAGTTAAGGGAGTGAGCCTGTGACATCATAATGTATTTGCCACACAGATAGTGCACCATCACCCTTGTGAACATCTGAATATGGGACATTGGGGTGAGTGGAGGGGTGGGGGGGGGTAGCTGAGCCATTGTTGCCAGTGAAATGTTAACTTGAATTTAGTCTTCACTTGGGATGGAATTGTGCAAGATTTTTGGCTAAGCCCCCAACTTCAGGGGCCTACATACCTCCACTCATTTCGTATGCCCGTGTTTATGAATGATCAGAGTTGTAAACATTTTGACAACCAACAAGACAGGAAAATGCACCCCCTTCCATCTTTTTGGCCTAGAGGGACTTGGATGAAGAATGTAACAGTCTTCTCCCATTTAAAGTACTGCAGTATTAACTTAAAACTGAACTTTTTCTTCTTTTGAGTTAAATTCTTACAAAATTATCAACATGTTGGTCATTTTGTGTTTTGCTTTTTTTTTACAGCTCCAGAGGTCCTATATGGCAAGACATATGGTCCAGAGGTAGATTTGTGGAGTATTGGCGTCATCACTTATATTCTTCTGTGTGGCTTTGAACCTTTTTATGATGAAAGAGGAGACAGTTATGTCTACAGAAAGATACTTAAGGCAGATTATGAATTTATATCCCCGTGGTGGGATCCAGTGTCTCTAAGTGCTAGGGTGAGTGAATTTGGTGTCATGCATTGATTGTCAAAAGAAATATACTCTTTACCAACAAATTCTGTGTATCTCAGTTACAGACCATAGGGTCCTAAATTGTTTTAAACCTGTGAGAAAATTTTCTTCTCTGCAGGAGGAGCATTAGCGTCATGGATACATAGACATATGAGACAGTTGCTTTGAGGGGCCCAGTCCCCTCCCCTCCCCATTGGGGTGGAAAATGTGTTATTTTGAAGCCAAACATTTAGCTATTTTGGGAAATACTTGCATTAAAATTTTGGTCAAAAGGGCCTCCCTCTCCCAGGTGGAAGAAGTCCCATACGCCTATAGGTATTTACATCACAGATTTTTGTTTACATCCGCAGTCATAAATCTAGGGATAATGTGATAGCGTCACCAATGCATGTACAGGTTATACCAATACAAAATGACCACAGTCTTAGCTTTAGGCTAGGCTAGTTCATAGGGCAGGATACAATAAAGTTGCTTTATGGCCTAGTACACCTTACCTCTCAGACTCAGTTATGATGTATTTTGAAGATAGTCTGCAATATTTTAGACAAAATTTAACATGAATGAAAAGTCATTTGGAATAGCTTTATTTGAAAGTTGTCTTATTTTGGAATTTTTCCCCCAGTTTTCAAAAACAGTAACTTTGCTTAATATTAGCAATCTCAGACAGAATGAGACAACCCTTCTTAGTCATTTTTTATGCTAATATGAAGAATTGTAACATACTGTAGACAATCCATGTATACAGATTCAAATATAAACAATGAATGGTCTCACACGTGATATTCCCTCTTGTTTGCAGGAGCCATGCAGTATTTATACTGTATATGTGAGTGATGTCATATGATGACCCATCGCAGGATGTATTAATGCACATCCATATTCATGTGATCCAAAAGTGGCATGTGGCACGGGCATTACAGACACGCTCTAGCCATCGCAACCCCCTCAGGGTCCTCTTGGCCGATTTGTCCCCCTCTTGACTGGTTCAAGTGACCTCTTTTTTTGTTTACATTATCCTCCATGATAAGGTATACCTGCTGCTAATATCTATGTGCTTAAAAAGAACTAAACCTTCAGGGGAAAAGGAAAACACATCACTATCATGCCTTGCAAAAGTCTATGAAACAAATTAATAAAGAAAATACAACCAACTTTGAAAGACATAGAAAACGACAGACTACTCTAAAACTTCTCTTGGTGGTGTTCAATTAGACATGTGAGACGTTCCTCTGTAGCCTAAAAAGCAGTGATATAGTAACTCCGCGTGGAAAGTTCTTACTAGCATGTCGTCTTTTTCTTGCTATTAATCCTTCTACCATACAGTTGTAGAAGTAAACGTGTAAAGCAGAGAGTCTTCTGGTATAGCTGAATACTGAAAAAGATTTACGTAGGAGTTGTCCACAGAATTTGCAATATGAATGTGACATCGAAAACAAAGAAGCTCCACAGAAATGGAATTTATCAGGAAATGTTATTACTTCAATTCAATGCATTCAAAGTGGGATCGTTAACTAAGCTCAAACATGCAACATTTACATTACAGATGTAGCAGCTGCAATCCTTAACCACCTTATCAATGTGTTGGGATTTCACTATTCTTTAGAAAACATAGAAGTTTTAAAGCTATGTGCAGCAAAACGGCAATTTGTTTAATATCAAGAATGACATCTATATGACTTCTAACTAAAACAAACAAGAAAGGATAAACAGAAAATTTATAATCCAACACTTTTTTTTACACTTTGTAAAATAGCCAACTGCTATAAATGTTTCATCCAGAGAAGGTGATTGCTGAGTACAAATTGTATGGCTTTTTGGTAATACAATATCTCTCAAAGATGTGACCTACATTAAACTTGTTTGTACTGTCTGCAGTACTGTATAAATAAGCTGTTTATAGCTAACCCAAAGGCCTAGTCAGTGCTGTCAAATTAATCAGCTGTAATATTGTGTGGCAAGTTCTCACTGGCACATTGGTCATTACCTAACTGAATTCATTTTTCAGTTGTTCTAGATATTAATATGTCTTCCAATTGTTTTCAGTGCCGGCAGTTATTTTCAAACCTTATTGACTGCAAATTGTATGGCTATCGAGTTGAATAGATCCACAGCTGTTGAAGGTGACCTATTGTGATTTAAATTTTCTTTTTTTTTCTCTCTCTCTCTTGTTTTACAGGATTTTATAAATAAGCTGTTAATAGCAGATCCAAGAAAGCGACTTACAGCAAAGCAAGCGCTCAGTCACCCGTGGGTTCGAGCGGAGTTCAGCGGTGCCAACATCTCCCACATGTTACACACACAGGAAAAGATAAAAGAATTCAATGCTCGTAGAAAACTTAAGGTCAGTAACCTGGGATTTAAATTAATTATAGAGCTAGGATTCTGTTTTGATCATTTCTCACTGCCAGGGAAAGATTTGAAGCAAGTGAGGTGGGTGATGGATGATGTTATCATTAAGGAAATTGACAAAGATGGTACTGTGGAATGATGAAGTCTGTATCTGTTGAGGTACACTTGATCAAGATGTCAGTATTAAAATAGATTTGGTTCAAGTTTATTTGCTTTGAACGTTCTGCCTCTTATCACAACAGTATGTTTAACAATTGTTGGATGGAAACGTGGTGTATTTATTATTGGCTGTGTTCATGGATATTTGTTAACGTATTTTTATTTGTTTTTTGTCTGTTTTTTTTTTCTTTTTAGTTGAGACAGAATTGAACCCAAAACCTTCTAGTCTGGTAATATTATTTAAAAGAAATGTGGTTCTCAGAAAAAGAAATTTACTACTTTGTATCGCCTGAATAATTTGTTCTTCTAAACATTCCAAAATTTTAAATATTGCAATGTTTATAGTTCTTGAAAATGAGCAACATTTTCGAAAAGAAAAGCTGTTGCCGTAGTTCGTTGGTGACACTGAATAGTGTGCAGACAAAAGCTGTTTTCTGCCATGGTCATGCATTGCGAACAGTATTTCCTTTAAAACTTTCGGGTAAAGTTTGCTTCTGTGCCTATTAAAAATAGAACTGTCAGACCAAGTCAGTTGTCAGCAATAACACATCAAATCAGTCTTGTGGGAGTGGAACTGGTTACAATGAAAGACCTGAAGGAAACAGAATTTTAAGCTCTGCTTCAGCGGTTTTCTGTCCATGAATGACTTTCCTGTGAGGATCATCCAAGCCATGCATCCAGTTCACAGCTATATCCAGACAGCTGTATTAGATAACTAGCCAAACAAGTTGTAATTGATATTGCCATCAGGATCCTCGCAGCTTGTTGTCCTTACACATCCCTGGGGTGTGGGTAGCTTTCAAGACTGGCAGATTTATTAGGTTGCTGGCGCACATAGTTGCGGGTCAGTGGTTTGCCTTCTCAGAATTAAATTGTGATGTGAAAAACTTAATCAGGGGAAGTGATGAAAATGGCAAAAACAAATCAAAACGAGACTTAAGAAAAGCCAGTGTTTGTGGAAGTTGTTGAGGCATTTGTGAACAATTGTTGAGGTTTTAAGGTAAACAGATTTATTGGTTGTATGGCTCAAGGGATATTGATTGCTTTAGTGTATTCTGTGTATGTTTCTGACAGTACAAAGAATGGTGAAAAGACAGACTGATTAATGTTAAAACTAAGTTGAGGGTGACTTACCTTACTGTCAAGGATGTCTTTCTTATCCATGGCATTTAATCGGAATTAAAAGCCGAGGTCATCAGGAGAATGTATTTTTCTGTATGGGAAACAGATGTTAAAAGGAAGAAACACAGTAGTAGAAGCAAAACTACTGCAATTGTGTAAACCTGGGGTTAATGTGACAATAATCTTTTCAAAAAGTAGAAGTATTACCTTAGTTGCCATCTCACCTTGCTGAGTTTTCCACCTAATACTCGGGGTTCCTGTTTTTATGGTATCACTAAATGGTACATCTAAACTACTTCATGGGGACAAAACAAGAAAAACTTCCTATTGTCCCATTATTTAAGGATGAAAACCCCTTAATGTTCTTTTTTCCCTCTGAAATGAAAAAAAATTGTAATTTTCCTTGAAGTTTGCACACTATGTTGAACCAAATTACATCGAAGGACCCCCAAATATTTAAAATGTTTCCTAAGGGGAGAGGGACCCCTTCCCATAGACCCTTTTCCCAGGATTTCTAGTCCAAATGATGTTCAGCCCCTCCCCTCCCCCAGTGAGAACAGCTTTTTGTGCCTATTGGGAGCTTAGAATTGGTCACTTCAGCAGGGAAAGAAAGGACCAAACTCTGTGGACGTGTACGGTAGCTAGTGTGTCAATATTTGAGGGGTATGGTGCCTGATTTTAGGGGCAGAGTGCCTGAATTTTTTTTGGGGGGGGATCTGCATGGGCTGATGATAGGGATCTGTGACCCAAACTTAAAGTTTGAAAATTGGGAGGGGAGGGGGAGGGAGAGGGGGTGCTAGGAGAGGATGGGGGAGAAGTGGGAGGCTTAATGAAAGTTTGGGAGGAGGTATTGTATGATGTTCATACTCAGCTTGTTGAATTGTTATACCAGGTAGATGAACCTTGTTGTTCTCAGTAGAGATGCCAGGTCACTAGAAATTAAACACTGAAAATCATGTTTACACAATATCTCAACACAGGTATTAAGGATATTATATGTGATATATTGATAGATGAATCCTGGTACTTTTAGTGAAGATTGAAATTCATGTGAGGTCACCTAATGTCAAGTACTGAAAATGTTGCTTACAGGATTTCTCAAGATAAGAATCATACGATCTTTCTCTACAGATGTAGGTTGGGTATGTTGTGTAAATGCAACCATTACATTGTTGGACATTAAAAGTCAGTCGAGTTCATGGGATGTCAAAACTGTCCACCTGACTCATGTATCTCAAAAACATGGAAAATATGTATTGCTTTTTAAGTTAGGAAGTGAATTCATTATATATCTAATGAAAAAGCCCTCTTTGTTTTTGTGGAGGTTAAAGGTCACTTGAGGTCATCAGAGGTGAAACACTAAAAACATTGTAAACATGGTATCTCAAGGTTGGGATTCTAGATACTAGTTTCATACTTTCATTTGATTTATCACATTGACAAAAATGGTGTTATAGGTAATTCTTTACTACCTTAAGGGTTGTTTGTAGTGAAAAAGTTGATTCACATGCAAATGGAGCCCCCTCCCCCCCCAAAAAAAAAAACAAAAAAAAAAAGAAAGAAAGCTAATGTTTGTGGATTATGAAAGTGGTAAAGGCATTTGTCAAGTTTAATGCGGTTTTGCATTCTAGTTTTCTGTATGAAGAAGGAATTATTTACTTTCAAGTTTATGAACTATGTGGTTTTGTACCTTGTTGCAAAAAAAACTGAATATTTTTAATATTTTTTAATCCTCGCAGGCTGCTGGGAAAGCTGTTATAGCCATGAATAGACTTGGTGAATGGGTGACACCAGTTCGACCCAGGAAGCCTCCGTCCACCCCAGAACAACCTGCCAGCACATTGGAGGGAGCATCACCTGCGGCTTCATCAGCACCAGCAGCACAAGCAGCGGCAGAATAAAGGTGTAGGTGTCATTGGCTGAGGTAATACTGTCGATGTAAGCCAATGTCAGATCTTTGGGATACCAACTTTCAGTCATTTTCAGTATGGTACTGTCGGAGTCAGCCTCATGCAGTTAAGTTGGGGTTCATGGTTAGATGCCCTTGTATGTCTTCAGTATAAAGATTTTTTTGCAGGATTACTGATGTGTTTGGAATTGCCCTCCTAAAGTGGAAGTCTACCAAAATCAGTATGTTCCCTTCTGCTTAATTTTTTTTTTTTTGCCCCCCCCCCCTTCCATTTTTTTAGCGTTTGCCCTGTCCTGAGTCTGGTATATGGCAACCGTGGCACAGACAAAAGATTGTAATGCAATATTTTCAGTTGAATGTACAAAACTGAGCAAATGTAGGTAAAGGCATCGTCATAGCTTATACGATACCCTAGTTGGGGACAACAATCTTGTGACATTTCAGTTATCATGACTGATGGAAAGGATGTTGCAGTCACTCTCATTAAAGAATGGATATGGCTGTCTTAGGGTGAAATTATGTGAGTTCCAGCAGCCACATTGTTACTTAAGGTAGCTCTCGGAATCTTATACTTCCTTTGTATTATGTTGTTGTAATTGGTGAGTCTACTGGTAAACCACAAGTGACTCCTGGTTCCACCAAAAATCCAGCGAACCAAGAGACACCTTTGAGCTGAAAGTGGCTCCTGCTCTGGTTGACCTTATCAGAAGGGTTTAGGCTTGAATCAAATTTTGATATGTCAAAGGGGTACATAATCCAACCCTAAGTGAACTTGAAACATGCATAGTTGACATCATATAAAACACACCTTAAAGAGCCCTCTTTTGTGTTTTTATTTTTAAATGAAACAACCAATTTCCTCCTCCAAAATGTTCTGTTATTGGAATGAGACTGCATGAGAGGAATTGTAATTTTACCAACTTCAGATTCCCCATGGGAGGTTCATACCCCTTAGTAACTTCAAGGTCAAAACAACAGATAGAATAGCAAAGCATTGCCTATCAGTGTGAGGAGATAATGTAACCCTTGCTTGCTTCAAGCTCACTTTAGGTCACAAATGTAGTATTCATCTGGTGATATCTCAAAACTACACTTCAGAACTGAATAAGAATTTCCATTCCACCAGGTTGTAATAGGTTTAGTATCTCTTTCACATATTAAAAATAGTCCTATCCTGAAACCCTTTTATTTTCACCCTTGCTGCTATCATGATGAGGTCCCTGATACACGTTTCATAGTGGTGCAGTGGTAAAATGATCTTACTAAATAACATAGCAGGGAATAATTTAGCTACTGTCACATGACATATTGTTACACAAGGTGGTCAAGGTGCTTCACAAATTAAAAAATGTGTAGTCTTCTTTTTCTTTAGTTGGGGGGGGGGGTTGCATAAAGTCTACTGTAACATTTATTTCTGCTTTAAACTATAACGAAACCAAACAAGGTAGGAATTCCACCATGTGTGGTCTATTAATATTGTGTCAAGGTTTTCATGTGACAGTGCGTTTCAGTTAGGTATGCTGACTGTCACTGCTGATGCACATTGGCGTTATTAATATGTGCTCACAACAGGACCCTAGATACAATTTTGATACAATGGGCTGGCTCTCAAAGCATCTAACAAACAGAGAGACCTGCAACATGGCAACCTTGGTGTAAAACCTCTATAGAGGTGATTTATCACAAGAGTACAAGTCAGGGTTAACCGTAGGAGTTTAATTGATTGTATGAGGTAGATTTTAATACACCTCAAAACAGCTATGCAGAATTTGAGTAGTAAATTATTCCTTGCACCGACAGTGAATCAGATAGAAGCACACAAATAAAGAGTTGACTCTCTATAAAGAACGTGAAAAATACATGAAAGTTTGCAGCAATATGTGGTATTCAGTTGCACTATGCATTTGGAAACTATGACATTCCATGTAATGTGAAAGTCTGTATTATAAGGTGATTCTGTAAATATGGTGACAGTTGTAAGCTAATTTTTTTTCTACCTGTTTAAAGTGTTTCTTAGAGTGTTTAGAAGTCAGGGGTGGGTTATTTGTTTTGAAAGACCTTTGAGTTCACAGCAAGTCTCTGCTGTCAGGAGTCATATCTACACAAATTACACCCACAAAATATAAGTTAGGTGATTTTGAGAGTGCAAAAGTTTCCGTACTTGTTCCTGTGATATTTTGTAACACTTTTCCATCTTTTTTTTTTTAAAAATTAGTATACAAAACAAAAAGTCTGTTAAATATCGTTCTAGATCTTTTTTTTGTAATTCAGATATTCTGTACAATGGACACAGATATTAATGATTTATACTGTTAAGGCTGCTGTTGGGTTGTTGGCGAGTTTCAGTATTAAGTATCACTTCTATTTCTAGGGGTGCAGATCATTTGTCAGATGAAAGAGAGGGACATTTGTGATGTAAAAAGAGGAAAATAGTGTGCTTAGCATTTGGTATGGTTTTCAAGACCTATTAATTTGAAGAATGGTTATTTCATAATTGTTACAATGCAATTGTGGAGCACACACATTTTAGCATGTTACAAACAGATGTGTTAATATTTGACCTAACTTAAGGGTCTTGCTCTATCTTGACAAAAATGTAAGGACATTTTGATGGTCCCTAGTAGCAGTTATCAGAAGTGAGTGGAGGTTGGGGGGACATTTCATTCTGTGTCCCCCTCAGTCAAAATTGAGCAGTCTTTTCCTCTGTGTACTCTCGTAATCCATGCTAATGTCTCTTTGTAGCAGTGGAAGGCTTAAAGTTCATGATAAAGTTGTGAACACATTGTATAGGTGCCGCACACAACGTCAGATATGAATGTGGGTCCTCAAAGTGTCTACAAAATTCGTAGGGGAGTGGTCTTAGATTATGTTATTGATTATTCCCCGACTTCATCCCATTCCTGAAAATAAAATTTTACCTCAAAAGATTAAGGATGGCACCCTGCCTTTCCTTTATTCAAGTTGAACATACCTCACATAATTTTGCACAACTAGTACAAAGTTGGAAGTTTGTTTAATGTGTGTGATTGCAACACAGTTCAATCACTTTCTGATCAACTATGCATTTAATAGAGGTATTTAATAGATATAGCTACAAAAATATACAACAAACTACAGAATGTTTTAAAATTCCTCATTGAAAATACATCTTTACCAGTGACTTTTGCGGCTGCTTTGATGCAAATGTCAGAACAATAAAATGATAGAGCCAGCATTAAAAAAAAAAAGAAAGAAAGAATAAAGATAAATTAATAAAGTATTACGTATGTGTGCTTTGCATGTTTATTTTTTGATAAATATCAGAGTTGTTCTTGTTGAAAAAAATGAGTAATTTCAACCCTTTATTGCCACCGAATGAACATTCTAGTGTTATCTCTGTATTTGTAGCAGCATTCTGTATACTTGTTACCCCATATGAAGTGTTGATGAAATTTCATCCACCATAACCTGGGTTCTTTAAAGGGAAAATGCAGTCGTCCCAATTTGAATTAGTGTACCCCATCACACTAGTTCAGGAATGGCTCGTATCAATCATGTGACAATGTTTTTGTTACTTATTTCTTCAATTTATGCAGAATAACTCCTTGGTTTACCTTCAATATTCAATGATTTTATACAGGTACAGTATGAAAAATACTTGTGAAAGAAATTAGAGGAGCCTCTGTAAGATTTGGCAAACTTTGGAAACTAAACTTGGGGCGACTGCCTTCTCCCATTAATGGATGCCTGTCCTGGCCACACTTGTGAGGGGATCCAATCTAGGCTGCAAAGAAGTTGAGATGTCAGACAAATTGAGGGTCAAAAAGAAAATGCACTAGCAATTATCATCAATCTTTTGAGATATTTAGTGTAGACAGAAGGATAATTTTGATATTTAACATCAAGTCAAACATTAATGTGTGGGAAAAGCTTTATTCAACAAGCTTTGTGCCCACCTGCTGTTGTCAGGTATTTAATTCTTACTTCAGATAGAACAGCGTGAGTGTAATAATTGTTCCAAAGCTAAACACGGCCATGGCATAGGGGATGTGGGAGTGGCTCACCCCAACCATCTTCAATTGGTTGGCAATCTTGTTGAAGAATTGAAGTGAGAAATGTTTGACTACTGCACTGCAAAGTTCAAAATATTGGCCTTTTTTTGGCCCTTTTTGTACATTCCTTTAAAATAATAAGCAGATTTTCATGAAAAATCAAGCATCAAGGGGGAGTGCATGTCTTTTATTAATCATTTGGGATCATTCTTACCCAACAGAACCCTCACTATATGATATGGGGGATTGGGGCATATTACTGATGGAAGTCTACATAATTTGTCTAAAACTGAGAAGCCTTGTGCTTTTTTTATTTTCTTTCATATGAGAACAGGTTGATAAAAAGGATAATTATAAAATCAGAGTAGACAAGAGAATGGGGTAGGTTTGTGTCTTTTTGAAATATTACCAAAACAGTGGTCAAATTGTTATACTTGTGTTCATTTATTTAGTGTGCTTCAAGTAAAATGTAGAGAAAATTATATGTTACATTGTAACATACAGAATTTTGTCAATTCCCAGACCTTCTGGTGCTGTGCCATCATTGTTGCACCTTGGTGTTGCTCTGGACTACACCAAGGCTCGTAGGAATCACACTGTTGAATGGAACACTTGGTGCTTCCTTGGGGTCATTTAGTCATTTCAATATGAGACCCTTGAAAGAAATTATGAGCCTGTCTGTGGCCCATGATATTCCTGATGAAAAATGTGGCCTGCAAACAAAAACATTGAAGACCCCTTTCACAAAAATACTTACATTTGCAGTTATCAGTAAAATGAAAATCTGCCCTGATTTTAACCTCTGTGGAACTCAAGATATGAAAAGGAGGAAAATTTATGATTTTATGTGATAATGAAAAAAATGTTGAAAAAACAAGTAATGGGAAAGACTGGTTTAACTACCTAACTGTGTGTATGAGAAGTATACTTGTAATCCCTTAAATTGAAACTTTTGAATGTGGTGAGGGTACTCATCTTAAAATGTATACAGTAAAATTACACAAGAAACATTTATTACTAGTTCTGTTCTGAAAAGAGTAAAAAAAAAAAGATAAATGGAACACTTAATTTTGAGATTAATAATTTGTTTTATTATTTTGCTAGTATAGACATGAAGTAAAAAATGGCAGTTTTCAAAAACTAATCCCACAGTGAGATTGAAGTAACAAAATTTAATTTCTGTATTTAGTGGTAAAATGAAAAAAGTGGTAAACTTCTGTGGCAAGTTTTAATCCAGAGGTTGTAGAAGGATATATCATTAATCACTTGTGGTTTAAGATGCTGTGAAATTGCCTCACAAATGTAGTTTTGAGTTTAAGATTGTTACAAAAAAAAGTTGCATTGATTCTCCAGGGTACTGGTGGTAAATTGACAATTTTTTTCAGCTCATCAACCATTGCTAAAGGGATGTTTTATATTGTTATCTTTTATAACCCCATGACTGAGTAGGTAGACTACCCCATGGCTAAGTTAAATTGGAAGTTAAAGTTGAAGTCATGCTCAAAGCTATATTTTGTTAATAATTTTGTATCAAAGTTTGTAGTAAATTATTATAACTAAA